>VWYI01027278.1:0-167438 GCA_013399455.1 Anthoscopus minutus
TTATTTTATTTTGCTTTATTTTATTTTATGCCATTACCTAACTCAGGTAAGTCAGAAAACAGATTGGTCAAGTGATTGCAACAGCTGTCACGTCCCTGGATAGAAAAGTGACCTCCCTGACACCACTTCAGCTGCACTGGTCAGCACCCACAGGAGCTCTGGAGGCTTCAGCAGAGCTGGGTGAGGAGCAAAGCGTGAGGTCAGTGCCCAGTGCCAGGTTTAGTCTGCACCCTGGACTAAAGTCAGCTCCCTGGCTCAAACTCCAAAGGTGTGAGCACAGCACACATGCTGGAATACAAACAGCTCTGCAAGCATATGGAAAAGAAAGGCAAAAAAAAGAAAAAAGATCTTGAGATGCAGAGGCTGCTGAAGGTTTCACCTCCCAGAAAAGAAGGTGGGATTTCTGCAGGAGCAGCTGGCTGTGCACAGCCTCGGTGCAAAAGGCACCGGCTGTGAGGGGAGCACAGGCCTGGATGTGATCACAGCCTCTGCACTCTCACCAACGCTGGCACCCAAATATTGAACTTTCCAAAATGCACACACACCCCCAAAGGCCATTAACTGACCTCCTGTCCGTGAGCAATGTTTATTCTCAAGGAAACTTGCTGAGGTATACAGGTGTTAGGAAATTCACGCTCAGAAGTGCAGCATGGACACAGATATGAAAAACACATAGAACTTTGAATTAAAGGGATTAGGCTTGTGCAAAAAAAAAAATAAAACCCCAAAAAAACCATAGCACAACTCAAAATTTGTCATTTCGACCAAAAATAAAAACCAAGGAGAGGCACAAAGGCTTTCAAGTAAAATAGATTAGTTTGCCCTGTTTGTATACTACATTAAATTCGTTGTGGCCAAGGACAATGTATTGGTGGCAAGAGAGATCTTGTAATGTTCTCTGATTTCCTAGTTCTCTGTAAAACAAGAGAAACATTGAACCAGGCAGAGCCTGTTCCATTTCCCTCCTCCAGCCCAGTGCATGGAGATCCAGGACTGGAAAGAGCACTCTGGATTAACCTGAACAAATCTGAGAAAGAGGATACAGATAAACACAATCCCTGAAAATTCTGCTTCCTGTTCAGAACCATCCAAAAGGTTCATGAATCTAGACAGATACAGATAATTTAACACATCTAAAGAGAAATATGCAGACAAGTCTCCCAAAAAAAACTTTATGAAGAAATCTCAGAGATTTAAGCAGTGCCTCATAATCATGTGTAATAGGATTATTCTTACACAGATTTTTTTTTTTCCTGAAAAATATTTTTACACTGACTTTAACACATTTATAGGTCCCCACAAAGACATAATTTATTGTAACCTGTTAGGGGAGCTTTTCCTGTGAAAATGGGGTGATGAAATGTTTATAATACGGGTCAGGATCATCCACTGGTGTACTTTCATTTCCTTGCTGGGGAGCTCTCACCAAGTAAGGATTTCAGAAAGAAACCATTCTGTGACAAAGTCACCAATATGAAAAATGCTCACAGTGTCCTCTTTTAAAGCACATGGCATTTAGTTTACATTTTAATTACAGAAAATTCTACCACAGTAATTTATAGGGAAAATACCTTTCACATTGTGCTCAAGTTTTGTTGTTTTATTTTTTCCCGAACACGTTTTGACACAGTCTCACTGACAGCTTAAGGACCGCTCTCTTCGAAATAAATTGGTACTAAACAAAATGTGTTTAGTCTCTGTGTATGACAGTGTATTGTTGAAAACAGAATGTGAGCAACTTGGAACAAATTTTAGAGCAGATGCACGGGGTAGTGCTGTTAAATAGCGACGCTTTTAAGGCTCTTCAAAGCAGCAGTCCGCAGGCAGTGGGAATGCAGCACCAAGATAAAATACCTATCAGTGGCACTACAGTTTGCAGCAAAAATAATTGATGGGGAGTTGGGCAGAGTGGATTATAAATTGCAGGGTGCAGGCAGTCATTTCTGCTCTGGTCAATGTAGATATTAGATACAAAGACAGTTGCTGGTACAATAGAGGGCAGAATAACCTGCTAACTAGGAGGATTATATTTTATTGATTGGTAAGAGATAAAACACATATATTTATCCCAAATTAGTTTTTGCTGCCTTAAGAAGAAGAAGAAGAAAAAAATCTTTCTGCAAACCCTGCATCAAATATTAATCAAGCAATAATTAAATGGGATAAAGAAAACTGTCCTGATATCTCACTTGCAATCATTTTCTTGGTGTGTAAAATAAGCCAAGCATGACTGAATAAAACTGCAGCACTCTAATACTGGATTTTTAAATTTTAATGTTCTGTTTTATTCCAAAACCCTTATCAGAAATGCCACTTTGAGCTGGTAACTTCTGGCAGTCTATGGAGTGAGTGTTGCTCACCCACAATGCAGTGAGATTGGAGAGCAGGACCAACACAGTAAAATCAGGCTTTAGATTTCTCTTTGGTATTACCTGAACCATTTCACTTTCACTGCAGGCTTTTTTAATCATGTTTCTATGACAGAACACTGAGGTCAGAGAGAGAGAGACCCAAATACAAGAGAGCTTTTACCTCCCCACTCAGTCAGCAGTGCTTAAGTGCTTTTTGAGGCAAGAACCTCTTAAGCAGATGCTTGAAGGATTCCTGGCCTGCTGAGGGGTGCACAATTAAGCAGCCAAGATGCAATTATGAACTCAGGTTCTGCAGATTCTGTGCTGGACTCTGCCAATGACTATTTCATTACCTGGTAATAAATTAACAGTGGGCTGTTGGGTTAATTGTGTTTAATGGGAAGTTCATGGCTGACATCACAACAAAGAGGGATCTTTAACATAAGATAGGTAAAGTAATAAATAGAAGTATAAATAAAGTAATAAATATCAGATTAAAATCTTTAGGAGATGTTGTTTTAATTATCCTAATTCCTTTGATTTGCACTCTGGAACCCAGCTAACTCCTCCTAATATTCATAGATGTCTTGCCAAAGGTACACACCCTCAGACTGACTATTGCAGATCATGTTATTAGAACAATTCATTATTTCAATTTCAAATTCTTTTGAAAGGCTCCCAGACAGAGATGTTACAGCCTATTACAAGTAGGTTGAGAGAGAGTGGAGCTCTCAGCCTGGTGAAGAAGTCATTCAGCTTTACACGTGTTCTGATTTGAGAGCTAATTCTATGAACTACCTATGCACTTTATCCTCTGCAGAATCAGGGTCTTAATATGACAAAAATACCTTTAAAGTAATTTTCAGAATGATTGGTGTTGAAGGAAATAATGTGCCATAAATGTGCTTGTTCAAGAATTAGTTCAGCACTCGTGTTGTTGTCAGAGACCACAACTGATGGCGAGCACGTGCCCTGGCTAATCTGCACTTCAAAGACAAAGTCAGTTTTGTTTAGTTTGAACCTCTGCTCCTCACTGTACTAAATTTGAATAATCCATAACATTTACAGCTCTGAGGAAAAGCAGAAACGAGGCAGCAGTCAGAGCCAGAGGGATCCCTGCTCATGGACTGTGGGACTCTGCTGGCTCAGAAGCCACAGAGAGCAGTGTGGCTCCCTGCAAAGCTCCAGCCCTGGCTCATTAGCTGCCAAACTGGCAGCCTGACAAGATCCTGCATTTCCCAGCTCTGCACTCCTCCAGCAGCCACCGTGGAACTCTGTTGCCCAGGGAATTTCTACAGGTTGCCTTCCATCAAATCACTTCTCCTGTGAAACATCAAAATCCTGTGAAATGCAGGAATTGTTTTCCTACAGGCTTGTACAGCTCTAAATTTTTCCGTGCACTACACCTTGTTCCCATCTCTGAGATCAAAGAATATTGTGTTTGGGAGCAGGAAAAGAAGCAGATGGCCCTGAATGAAGATATCATACTTCAAGAAAATGNAGAATCTTCCCAAAATTCTGCTCTGGCTGCAAGCAGATGACGCCCATGGAGCTGAACAAAGCTGCACCTGCTGCAGAGATGCACCTGCACTGCAGAGGGACTTGGCTGGGGATCCACTCAGGCCAGGACAATTCTATTATTTCCCCCTCTGGTCAGCTGAAGGCAGGCTGCCCAAAAAGCAGAAAAGATCTCTTTAAAAGAGCAGGAAAAGAAGCAGATGGCCTTGAATGAAGATATCATACTTCAAGAAAATGAAAGATATTAAAAATGAAAACTGTAGAGTTAAATCTGAGGAAATAAAACCCTTTAACTTTGCATGGATGTAATTTAAAGGCTCCATAAAAGACTTGAAACAAACGTGGAGCAGATAGAAAAATAGGCTCTAACCTAGTGACCAGAAACCTTCTCTATCTACTTTCAGAGTCTGTAGCACATAAAATATTGAGCTAAAAAAGAACTATTGATGTAGATGTAATGGATGTGTAAGCAAACTTGCTTTTTTTGTGTACATCTTAAAAGTAATTTAGAGCCTCATATGCTGGGAATTGCTGAGTCTAATTTTTAGCCTGGAGCAAATTTTTATAGCTAAATATCAAACTCTAATGATAAGGGTTCCTAATGGTCAGACTTAACTACTTTCCTGCTGCCAGGTATTCTAAATATCCCAGCTTACCTTTCCCAGAGCTGATTCCACAAAACAGGCCATTCACCTTCTTCACAAAAACTCTAAATTTCTGCAACTTGAAATTAGACATTATTTGGAGACATTTAAATCTCATCTGTTTTAATGGAGAGCATGTGTTCATTTTCTTTCAAACTACCTTTGAAAGGATCACGAGCAACTAATTAAAACTATTAGTTGACATTTCAGCTCTCAACAGCTCTATCTAGACTCAAATTGTTCTCTTTAGAAATGGTAAAGATATTCAAAACAAATAACTGCGGGTTACTGAGAAAATCGAAATTCTGAGTGCTCTTCATTTCATTCACATAAAACCAACTTCTCTTGGCCTCTGAGTTTAAAAACAACACTTTTTTTTTTCTTTTTTTTGCAGTTTATGTAAAATGAAGTACAAAAATGCCTGTGCTTTTAACCAAATGGAGGCAGAAGTGCAAACATAATTTCCTGTGCCTCACAGAAACCAGAATTCACATTTCTGGTGACCTTAGAAGAAAAATGCTGCTATTCTCTCTCTTTCAGAGAATGGAGTGCTTCAGAAATGTCACTACGAAAATGTTATTAAAAACTTCTTGTCCATTCCACAAGGAACTGTATTCTTTTAATCCTGAACAGGTCAAAGGAATTGGTAATAAATCAGGAACAACCTAGGAGCAGAGTTCTGCCTCCTGCAGGCACAAAAATACAAAATATCCCAGCCAGGACACACATAAGTTGCAGGATGCAAGATTTCCATGGGTAGCAAATCTTGGCTTTCCCTCATCTTTAACTTGATGTCTCAGGCCAGGGGCAGAACAGGAAATAAATCCAAGATTTCCTCATGGTCAGTTGTGTCACACCCAGAACATTCCAAGTATTTCCAGCTGACTGAGATATTGCCCAAAACCCCTCCCTAAACACCCACAAATTGATGAAAAGCATCAGCACACCAGTCCAAAGAGTCAACTGGCAGAAACTGGAACAGAAGTCTTGAATTCTTGCATTCTTAATGCCTTTTGATTCAAACCAATATATTGAGCACACAGAAAATATTGCTGGCTCAATTTTTCAATGAACTGCTGTGGCCTAATGGCACTGCTCTGGTTTATAACCAGCAGAAGGTACAGTTTTAACAGCATTACACCTCCTAAACCCTTGAAATGGAAAGAAAAATGACAAAACCTAATAAATAATAAAAGGACACACATATTTTTCACTTAAATGGTTGAGATGATAAATCACTGAAAATCCAGTATTAACTAAAAAAAAAAATAAGTTTTTCGGTGCTTTAAGTCTATTGATTGCAGAATTAATTGTATTTGCATAGCAATGTTTAAGTACTAGAAACTGCAGAAGGAAAAATCCTGAATATCAATTATGTTAATTATGATTGCAAACTATAGGGAGAAAGGAAAAGATCAGTCTTTTTCCCCTTTATTTTCTTTAGTATGTGCATTTCTGTGCACAGTGGTAAGATGAGAGCTCCAGTTGCTATAACAACTTAACTCTCTATTATAATCAACAATCATCTAAGTTTAATTGCCATCCTGCCCTTCTAAACCAACATGCTCAACAGCAGTTCCTATGAATTCCATAATTTTTGCTACTAAAACCTATCTGACATCTCAAAACAAGCTGGAGTTTTCTCAGCCCTCAGAGTCAGCCTCAAGCTGTCCTTCCCTCCCTTCTCGTGGCAATGCACCATTCCAAATGCTTTACTCTGTCCATGAGAAAATGGCCTTGGACACTGATTAATTCCAGAACTGATTATGGAACAGAACTGAAACTCTAGAAAACAGAATAAATTAAAACAGCAATTCAAAATTTAAAATATATTAAATATATTTTTTTTCTAAGAGTATAAACATCCCTGCTTTGTAGAAATGAAATATTAATTTGGTTACAATAAGAGTTATGGCATAAAAAAATAAAGTAATAGGAAGAGAGGATGGAGGGCCCAATGAACTTTAAAATCTAGTGTTGCAGAAAGACTTCACAGATTATTTCAAACTTTATAATGAAATATAAAAATTTCTATTGGTCTCACTAATGTTTTCTTCAAGTAATCAACAAAGAGAGAAATTTGTTACCATTCTTCAAATATTCTGTAACCCAGGCCCTGTGGGCTCAGAACAAAATTATAATATAATAAATCAAATAATATTAATGACGAGGCTGAGCTGTAGTAACAGGGCTGGTAAGTGACAGCAGAAAGACAATCAGAGCAGAAGGGAAAAAAGGAATCAGCATCAAGTAAGCCACGGTTAAACAGAAGCTAAAAGAGGTTTGTTTTTTTTTTTACATTAGGTAAGAAAGATGAACAAATGATGCAGCATTAACTGAGATAATTGATTCTTTCTGAACAAAAGCAGGGCAGGCTGAAATTTTGCTTAAACCCATGGACTTTAGCAATCACTGTTCCTGTCCTCGTGCCCTACATCTCTTGTACAGTCCAGAAACTTGCACATAATGCAGGAGCAGCCCAGAGCAGCACTAAAAACGTGGGGTGCAGGACCTCGCTTTCATTTGTAGCACGAGCAGAAGTCCCAGAAAACTCTTTCAATGTCATAGCAGAAGCTAAACAAAAGCATAAAACTGGATGGCACAAATTATTCAGCCCCAGCCAAAAAATCTGGCAAAGTATTAATTGGTTAACTACACCTCTGTGAGTCTCTTGCAGTGAAAATGCAGCAAATGAAGGAGAAAAATCAGAAAGGTGGAATTTGCCTGCAAACAAGGGCATGGGTGCAGCTACGAGGAAAAGGATCTCCCACAGTGTGATCCTATCAGAATAATCAAAACTACACTGGCATTTAAAGCCAGTATATCTGTTCAAGTCTTTTTATCTATTTATTTGTCTATTTCATTCAATTGTAATGGATATTTACAATTAATATTATTCATATATATATAAAATGCGTAAGGACTTAATCAGGAAGTCACGGCACTGTAAAAACAAATCGTGCTGAATTTTTGGGCGGCTCTTTTATCAGAAATCAACAATTCTAAGGCATAACTGTGGAATAAGAACAACTGGTAGATTTTGCTGAGGCCCACTTGGCAGAACTGCAGCGCTGAAGAAACGGAATGAGCTTTGACTTCTGTTCCAAAACCAGCATTTCATAACACAGCAAAACCCAGCTTTCCTTTGATCTCCGTTTATTAGATCCAGATCAGAGACTAGCACGAGCTATTTATCTTTAAAAAAGTAATATCTTTTTGATTATGTGTCACAGCAGAAACCTTATCTTAGTCCGGGAAGTTCGAGACTAATGACGACAACATCAGGAGCCCCGTGAACCTCGACAGTGGCTCAGCCAATTAGGGGATGAACGATGAAGATGGAAACTTCCTCACCCCTCTGCCAGGTTTCTGGCAGCCATAATTCTGCAAATCTAAATGGAGTCATTGCTTTTCGCCCCCGTGGGCAGAGCCATAATTCCTCACATCTCCATTCTAAGCGCGTTTCCTAATGGCTCCGTTCATTCCTCAATCTCCCTAATAAGATTGCCACGGAGGACAGCTCGTCTCTGGCACATCGCTCTTCCAAAAAGGACAAAAAACCATCATTCAGCCTCTCAGCGCCACATTTGGGTCATCAGGACTTGTCAGATTAAACAAACTAATATCCCAGCTGGAAATGACAAATGGAAGAGGCAGGAAGGAGGAGCTGAGGTCCTTGGAGCTTCCGCACTTGGTGACGCCCAAGGTTTTTGGAAAGCAGCTCCTCCCCTTGGAAAGGCAGGGGAATGTTTGTTGATGGAAATGCTGGGGATTCTCAGCACTTGGAATTCACTGTGTGGTGTGAAAATTTACACATTTAGAGCTGTTGTGGGTTTAGAACTAGTTAAATTTATTAGTGTATTTTATTTTTTTGTTGTTGTTGTGAGATATGATTCTAGGAGAAAGGAAAATAGGCTTAAATTTAGAGTATAAAGAAAGTTTTATTAACAAAACTTAAAAAAAAGGAAAAATTACAATGAAATTTTTAGAGCAATTCCCTCCCCTGCCTACTTTTTTTTTATTTTTTTACTTGAAAGTTTTAGAAATTTTTTTTTCCATTTTTTTGGTTTTGTTAATAAAACTTTCTTTATACTCTAAATTTAAGCCTATTTTCCTTTCTCCTATAATCACAACAAATAAATAAATAAATATACTAATAAATTTAACTAGTTCTAAACCCACAACATTCTTTAGTGCGTTGGCTGGGAAATTCAAATTGGCAATTTTAAAACCACTACACAAAATTAGTGTTTCCACCCAGTTTCAACTAAACCTGCCACAAAAGCTAAAAATTGTAACCAGCTAATGAAGTACTAATATATACCACGATATATCCCATATGTGAATATGGAATTTTCATGTTCCAGTACTTACTGGAATATGAAAATTCCACATTCCACTAATACTGGAATGCAGAAAATAGGATTTTGAATAAGCAAAGGGAGTTTTGAGGAATTTTTTTAGACAAAACAAAAGCCAAAAAAGTCTCAGTTGAAAAAAAAAAGGCTACAGGAAAAAATAAAACAACAAAACAACAAAAAACCCAAAGACCAAACAAAACAGTGCAGAAAAAAAATACATTTTCCAGTCAAGGAAAAACAATTCTTGATTACACCAATGATCTCTCATTACAATATGTGACATTTTTAGCTCAGAGTAGCAACACAGAAATTGCTACAAGCTTTATTTAAAAAACATAGCTACTGAGAAGCTTGCCTTAATTTGTATGTGTGTAATACCTCTGTCATCTCATTTCACTTAATTATTCTGCATTAACAGGCATGAACCATCCACACACATTGGTTTAAAAACTGCATCTCTTTGCAGAACTAAAATAGTTATTAGAAACCTAAAGCTCTACAACAGCTTTAATTCAGAGACTGAGAAACCAGCATTAAGTAGGAAGGATCTGGGTGTAATTATTCTGCTACTCAGTCAATACATACATTTTCCTCTTTTAATTAGATATTCCTAGTAATTTTATTTTCTCCTAATTCCACCAAATGTGAGAGTTTTTAAAGCTAAATTAACATAATTTTTGCTGTAGTGGTTTCTTCTTAAATTCTCATTTCTCACTGTGTCCAAGGTGCCCATCTCAACCAACACTTGAGGAAACAGAATATTATTCACATATTCTGCTACCTGCTCCTACCATGGCAAATTCAATTGCCTCACAGTTCAAAGATTGAGAAGAAAAGAAATCTTCAGATTCATTGTTCATTTGTAAAGAGCAAATGGAAACAGAAACTGAAGAGAGGACTTGGGTTTTGATAGAGTTGACTTTCTTTGAAGGAGAGAAAATATCAGAGAGTGCAAATATTGCAGTGAGTGAAAATAGGGTCAACATCACAAGGAATGTTTGTTGTCTGATAGAAAATGTGCCTTTGAAAACTTAGCAAACAATATCAAAAGCTCAGGGTTTGTCTGCATTGCAGTGAACAGGCTGGTACAATCCAAACTATCCAATTCTTTTAAAACAGTAAACTCCAATTTCTTGGACTCAGATGCAGTTGACTGCAGTTTTTTGCATGACATTTTCTGGCAAGTTTTAAAATGAGAACAAATCCTGTTTACTGACACTCCACAGTACCCACAGTCTGAGTGAACAACAGCATCTGTAACTGAGAGAGTGGCTACAAAATAATGGAATTCCAAATCCAGCTCTTCTCCACAGCCACGGATTCTCAGACAGAGCCAAGGAACCAGGCAGAGCTGGGAGAACATTTTCTTAAATGACTCGTTTCAAATATTGTCTTGATTTTAAAAGGATCTTTTGTTTTCATGTGGATTTCTTATTTAGCTAAATACAGATTGCAAAAAAATCCAAAACACCAACTCATTATTTTAACAAGAGCAAGAAAAAAAAAACCTTCCCCAAAATGGTTAAAAAGACATAAATACATAAAAGTGAGTATAAAACCCCAGAACATTTCCTGGAACTTTTGGAATAAACCTACCTGAAGTTACCTCCTTCTTCCACGTGCTGTTTGACAATTCTGCACGTCGCCTGTGTGTTTTTTGGGCAGATGGACAAGAAGCAGGAGGGTGCCCAGGCAGGTCAGAGGGACAGTCCCTGCCATGGCAAGTCATGCCCAGCACTCCCCAGGGGTGGCCAAGAGCCAAAGTCACCCTTGCTCAAGGACAGGCTGGCCATTGGTGTCCCTGGGGGCAGAGGCAGGCGCCTGTGTTTTCCTTTGGTTTTTAATTCCTCTGTATTAAACTCTGCCTCCTCACCTGAGTTTGCTTCTGTTCCCCTTGTATCCTCTGCACCATCCTGGGAACGGGGTGTGAGAGTGGCTGTGCCGTCCCTGGCTGCTGGCAGGGGTCAAGCAAAGCCCTTGGAGCTCCTGCTGGGCAGGACCTGCCCCTGTTTATTTTCTTTGGGTGGAAACCTCTCAAAACTGCCCCATCCAGCCCAAGGGTCTCAGCCAGCTTCGTCCTGGCTGGAGATTCAACGTTTGTGTCACAAAATTCCTCCTGGTAAAGCAGAACCCAGGATAAAGTAGTGAAAGTCAATATATGCAGAATCACAAGAGCCAGATCAACGTTTTCTTTTATGTTCAAATGCATATTTTTAGAGGAAAATGTACTGATTAAATCTGGAGCTATGAAATAACACCTTTAATTTCTTTTTTATTCTTCTTTTTTTTTTGGTTTGCTATATGCATTTCAGTGCTTTTGTGTAGCTACTTCACAACTTGACAGCTACCTTCATGATATTTTTAATTAAAAGACATTAAACACTTCAAAGAACAGCTAGCCACACTGCCACTTTGCAGCTTCCTTTGTTCTGCTCGAGTAATGCCAAAAACTGCACAGCACTGACACCTTCCTGGGATGCAAATGAGTGGTTATCTGAAAGCCTGCACCAGCTACAGCATTCTCCTCAAATTACTAAATTTAAGCTTTTGGTGATTTTTGGCTCTTCTGTTTGCTCTTGTTGGCACCAAAAGGGAGAATCTTCAGAAAGAATTAATTGTTGGGTCGAGAAACACAACTGCATCAGCACAGGCATTTCACATTGTAACTCTCACTTAAGTTTCAGTCATCAAAGGAAAGTGTTGGTTCTCTCACACAAAATATAACTCTTCAGTCACAAGCCATTTGATTCACTCTCAAAATTAAGAATCATTTCATACATTCCTCTTAAAGCTATTTTAATTTTTAATTTTTTTTTGTCAATGTAGCCAGTCACCACAAATTGAAGATCTATGCAGCAAATTCTGCAAATGGCAAATTGATTTTAGACTCAAAGCCCAGACTGCCTAGATATTTGCTCCCCTCCTGCCATTCAGTCAACGGGACTGAAAAAGCCATTTATAGAATACCCACAATGACCAGTGGGGATAATAAGAATAATACCCCTTGCCCAAAGGTGAAGGAGGCAGTGAAAATACTCCCAGGTGAGCTGCTTTGAGTCTTGAACTTCAATTTTACACCACTTTTGGCAAGAAAAGTGAAGTCTGCATTTCAGACACTGCACTGTTCCGTTTATGTTGTGTATATTTTCACCAATAATAGTTCCTTGAAGTACAGGAATCAATTTCTGCCTTCCCATTCTGGCTGCATAAAAAAAAAATCTCATAATTCTTAAACTCCATTGTTCCTGCCCACTGTGTGCTAAAACCAGGTGAAGTGAGATCAGTACTGAAAGCAGGTTAAAAATAGATGCCTGCACCAGAGAGAGATGGATTTAAATGTTATATATTCTGAAAGAGGAGCAGGGGGAAAGAGGACTAAGAGGTCTCACAAGAGGGATTAGAGTTTGCTACTTAATAAAATATTAAGTGACAATCAATCAAACTGGAATATGAGGGAAGCACAGTTTTGCAGAACTGCTCTTCTAGGATTTGTTTTCCTCAAAATTTGCATTCCTTTCTGCATGCTTGGGAGACATAGGCATGTTGGCTTTTTAATGATTAGAAATGGCTTTGATCTTGACTACTTGAAGGAACATGAAGATATAAATAGTGTGAGTGGAGACGATTAATCCCAGTAATGACAAACAGAACAAAAATCCAAGGTAAGCTTTCCTGAAATTTTCAAATATATCCAAGGGTGTTCACTCTTAAGCTCGTGCCATTCCTACAGGAATGATCTATGGAAAAGTTCGGGAACACACCATGCTCAGGGCCCCAAAATACCACCAGTGCCAGTTTATCAAAGATGAGAAAGCAGGAAATCAGAAAAATCATCTTTCTGCTTGAGCGGCTGCCTGCAACGCTGCCAAAATACCCAAATAATATGGGGTGGCCAGGTGTGATAATGAAAATAACCCAGTGATAATAGCAAATGGCAGCAGCAGATCAGAAGTGCCCAGTGGCCAAGGTTTGATTGGTTTTGGTGAGGTGTGGGTGTAGGACTCTTATTTAGAGGAATTTTTATCCAGCTGGCTTCAAAGAGTGGCCCTAAGTTGTCACCCAGATGATGAAATTTTCTGCATCTGTGTGAGAGGGCAGTAAAGTGAAATGAGAGGAGCAGCAGTTCCAATTAAAAGAGGACATTTTTGTAGGCAAAATGCAAAAGAAACCCAAGAAAACTCTACAAGACAACATCTTTATTGGATCTTGAGATCTCGTCTCCGCAGTGCAAGAACCCGGAGCTCCAGAAAATGCCTGGCCCACGAAGGGGCAATTTTCAAAGTCCTTTTGTCTTGGGACTGCACTGCTGAAACCTGAGCTCTCAGCCCCTCAGAGATGTAGCATTTTTAAAAATATAAAATAAAATAACATCAAATAAAATATAGCTGTGTACATATATATATATATATATATATTTATGTAATATGACCTAAATCCTCAACCTCCTTCTTTTCAGCAGCAGCTTTAATGCATGAAGTTGATCACTTCCAGTGAGACTATAGAAAATTAAATGGCATATCAAAATTAAAGGGGAAAGAATTGACCAAATGCTCTAAAGTGAAATTTTAGGGAATTCTGCTGCATTTTGCCATATTCAATTGGCTGAAGGACAAATTCTCCTTCCTTCCCTTACGAGTTACCCTATTCTTTCTTTGTATTCAGCTAAGGGAAAATTAACTTGCAGACTAAGTATGGTATGGCAACAAGAAAGAATTAACTAATCAGTGAAAAGAAGCTGAGAGCTCTTATTTCAATCAAAACTGCCAAGTCATGGAAGAAATACAATACAATGCCATAGCGAATATTTTTAGCAGTTCCCAGCCAAACACATGAAGGCAAAATATTAATTAGTTACTTTACCTTACCCCCTTTCTACTTGATTCTTTTAATGTATTCCCACACAAGTGTCTTGAATTTTAAACAGGAATATCCAACCACAAAGCCTACACCCCACTCCTCATAAGCTAATGAATGTGTAGACTAAAACAATTTCATTTCTTTAAATAAAATAAATAATTATTTGGACCATCTCTATGCAAGCTATTTGTTTGAAAAAGTTCTTTCCACTAATTGCAGTTTGAAAGGAATATTACACAAAATAGCTGTACTGGGTCTTGTTACCCAGGGAATTCTGTATTTCAGTGATATCTTTCAATACTAACCATGTTTGTACTCAATGCAGGATCTAAATCGCTTCATTAAGTTTTTTGTGCAATCTTTAGATATCTCCAACAAATTATAAAGCTTTGATCTTCTGGAAAGCACAACAGATAGACAAATAGGATGCTAATATTATGGGATTGTTATTTTCAAACCTTGTGAGAAAACTTCCACCCACCCAAGTGCACACACATTAGAGAATGCTGCATCTATAAAATTAGAGTTCAGCATCCCAGAGAAGGTGCTGGAATAAAAATTCCTCTGGTTCACTCCTAAATCCCTCTGAAGTAAGACCAAATAATACTTTTTTAAATTTTGCTGTAACAGCTTCTTTTACTTAGGAAAAAGGGAGGAAGATTTGTCCTCAGTATGATGCACCATTAACTTTCTCCTTGTTATTGAAATTGTCTTCCCAAGTACCTCCCTGACTACACTTGGAACAGAAGAGCCATTTGGTAATAAAACTCTGAGAAACACAAACAAAATCAAGGTTCCAAACCAAACAAGCATGCAAAGCAGAGAGCTGGCGGGCCAGCAGAACAAACAGACAAACAAACAATCCCAGCAGCTTTATTTGAGCAGCTCTTTACTCGGATCAACCTCTGGAAACATCTGGAAGCTCCAACACAGGCAGTGTTATAGTCCCTAACCCTGTAAGGAATTCTGCCTGATCCAGGATTTCCCTCAGCCCAGTTCTCCTGGTTTTCAGATAATATCCCTCATCCATCTGGAACTTTCCCTACAAAGCCCAAAGGAAGTTTTGCAGCATTATAAAGGGTAATTAAAAATGTTCTTCCAAACAGGGATCCATCCCTTCAGGGAGCAGGATGAGGGAGAAACTTTGCTGTGTGATGTGCTCATAGGCAGAATTACCACCAGCACTAAGATTCAACCAGCACAGGCACTGCCAGTGCGTAACAGTAATAATAAAAAAGGCTTCTAATAAAATATATACATAATTTACCAGAGGAACACACGAGTTTGCTGACCCACAGATGGACCTGATGCATTCTTCAAACCTAAATGAGTAGATAAGGGATGGTGTTTGAACCTCCTGTGACAGAGAGATAAAACCAGACAGATAAAGAAAACCCAAGGCCTGCATTTAAGTGAGATGATGAGATATCTGGGCAATTTCTCTGCTGGAAGTTTTGAGTAAATTTGAAAAGGATCCTGAAATAAGTGTACTTATAAAGCAAGCCTAATAAAGTAGAAACAAAGCTACCAGCACACCCCCCCCAAAAAAATAAACCCTAAAACCAACAAATTATATAAACTCAATCATATTTTTTCTCTGAGGAAATGTGCTCAGGGCAGAGCAGGGTGATTTTAGCCTGACAGTGCATGGTACTTACCTGGCCTGCTCTCAGCCTGGCAAGAGCCCTTGTGTGCCTCCTGCAGTTACGTGGCTGGCCTAAGACTTAAAATTCCCCCAACTGCATTTTACAGCTTCAAAGATACAGAAATATAATCTTTGACAATTAGGGATTAACTCTGCTGCTCATGGAAGGAGAGGTCATGGCAGGAATGGTACAAACAAGGCACACATTATGCACATGGTGGCTCTCTAACATTAAAAGAAAGCTTCAAAACTATATATTTATATATATATCCTTGTTTGTACTCCTTGGGCTCAGGATTTCAACTATCTTTTGCAATTAAATCTATCAAACTTCAAGCTCCCAATTAAAAATTTTCAAATGCATTATGCTCCAGGGTGTCTGAAATTAAAAACCACTTTACATGTTTGTCAAGTCCTCTTGTAATTTTTCCAGGGTTGCTCTTTCTACTGTGATAAGTGCTGCCAACCCCTTTCCATTTATGCACCATGACAGAAGAGAAAATAAACAAAACTCCTTCAAGATAGCTCATTCTGAGTGATGAGGTTTTGTTTCAGGCTGTTCTTACCCTGCCCAGACATCAATTCTCAGGAGGGGGACAAGGAGGAATTAGAGGATGTCTCCATGTGGCCATTCCTGCTACAGCTCCAGGAGAGAGAAGCTGGAAGCAGGAATGAAATAATTTTAGTTTTATTTTATTCCACATTCTTTGGTGGAGAATTGATTAAAAATGGTGCTGGCCTGCAAAGAGTGCTCATTACAGGGTCTTGATCCCTGTGTTTTCCTTGAGCATGAGGATACAGCCGGTCCCTGAGTTTTCCCTAAGTACATGTGGAAGAAAAAAAACCCACAACTAATTCTAAAACTTCAGAATTCACTAAAGAATTCTAAAGAATTCACTAGACTCACTCGTCTAGTGACTCACTAGTCTAGTGACTCACTAGAGAAGTCACTAAACCTTTCCAGTTTGTTTCTTCAACAAATTCTTCTTCTGGACCTGAATGCCTCCTACAGGATGGTCCAAGTAAAAGAACTTGTCTACAGATAAAACAAGTTTATTTCTGCTATGTTACTAGAATATTCCTGAATTAAACTCTTTCATGGGGATTTTGTGGCAATGATTTCTGTTTTCATTTCCTACCATGGAAACAGAAACAAGCTTTGGGTCTTGTGCTCCCCATCTCTCTCAACTGATCAGCAGAAGAGAGAACCTAAAAATATTGTGGTTTCTTACAGAAGGCTGTGGAAGGAGACATCCATTTAAAGATGTGATTCTCAATTCATATGAGTATGAATTTAGAAAAAATAAAGTGACCAATATTGTTTAGCCACCAGTGGACACTGAAAAAGTCACAATGGGAGATGCTGAACAGCTGGATTGGAACTGCAGGAGCTGCAATTCCCTTTTTCCCTCCAACGGCTTCACTCACCTCTAGAGAAAGATGAAAAGACTTCAAAGCCAAAAACCACTGAGGATAAGAGGGACAGAAAATGATGCAGGTTAAGTCTTCCTTTTCCATGGAGTAACTCTGTAGGTGACACTTTTAGTTGACTGATTCCATTCCTGTTACCTTCAATGCCTGTTTTATCATTAACAGGAAAAGACAGAGAATACAGAGAATACAGGAATTTCCCTGTAAATGAAAAATGTTGTGTATTTAGGAGACAAATAGCAGTTAAAAGAGAAATATGAAAATAGTGCAGTACAAGTAGAAGTCACATAGTGGGCAGAGAAGGAATATGCAGAGCCTTAATTATGAATTACACTCGAGCTGTATAATGCTAGAGGCAGATTAGAATTCTTTATTTTTCTCTTTCTATCAATTATATAAGGGGCATTTTTTCTCCCCAACACAAGTTAAATTTTACCAGCAATGTTTACGATGTCTTTGTAATGTTTTGCTTACTTAGTTCTGCAAAACATCCTGTTGTGATACCACATTCCTACCACAGGCCCTTGGAAATTAAAACATGCTCAGAGAGAATACTAAATGCATTTTGAGATACCTGAGCATGACTTTTCCTAGTGAGGATGCAAGTGCAGGGGATGACAGCAGGAAATGGCCTGTCAGTCAACAGAAAAGAACTTTAAACCAAGCCATGCACTTGCTGTGTTTATTATGACAGGTCAGCTGTTCCTTTGGCTTTGAGGGATGTGTTTTGGTTTTTTTTCCTGCCACCAAGATACACATCTTGTATTTTAATATTATTATGCTGTATAACACAGTGCCCTCTCACTAGTAAGGGAATTCATTTCCTGAATGCAAATTAGATTGCAGAAGAGGTTAATCAGCAGAATAGAGAATTATTCATTTCATGTAGGCTATGAATTTAACAACATGCACTTGTTCTTCTTTTTGGCTCCTATCCAGCAACTCTTTGTACACAAAGCTTTGGTTCCCCAACACACAAGTGCATTGTTGGAAAAAACACAAAATGTTCTGAAACCTCATAAAAGAGAGAACAGCAGCAACAATTAGAGCACACGTATTGAACGATCTCCTGCAGGCCTGTTCCTCACAGAAACCAGATTTATTTCACCTCCAGCATGATTCAAACACAGAATGACTGATTACTGCACTAAAGGTTGTCCAAAGCACATAGTTTGGTCAGCTACAGACTACCCACTCTACATTTTTACCAATATTCTGTTGCATGGTGAGCAAACTGTCAGCCTCACTCTGTTTTCTCTGTTTTAAATTACATTCATCTACATGATTTTGATGGAACAGCTCTGAAGTTTAGGATTATATTCCGTAAAGCCAAGTCACATCCAGCAGTGGGGGAAGTTTCCCTTTCTGCAGGAGGCAGCTCACCCTCACCCCAGACTGGAGAGGGATGAACTGGAGCACCAGTCTGTACTGGGACACATCATGAGAGAGCTGAACTGGACTCCAGGAGGAGAAAACTCCTCCAGCCCTTCCCTGTTTCCTCAGGAAAGGCAGAGAAACAACACAGCAACACAGATCTGGGGGGAACCACATGCTGTGCATCCAGAAGTACAAAGGGACAAGCATTTCTCTCTCTCTCTCTTTCTCTCTTTAAAAAGATCCAAACAATTTATTTGTTTTCCAGACAGCTGAGGAGTGTTAGAACTAAAGCAAAAGCTTTTTAAAACTCTAAATGTACTAGAGATCACCTGGGAACTGAAAAGCACCATATCCTTGAAGAAGGGAAAATACAATATAAATCCAAAGCTTAGGAGCAAGGGAACATCATCAAGATGATGTTACCTATTTTAACCTAAGTACAAGCAACTTCTCTTATTTATAACACAGAAACACTGAAATCCAGTTTTTGAAATGCTGATTTAATTCCAGCTGTATCCACAGTTTTTAAATCTCACCTCTTCAGCTGCTGATTTGGGATTTCAGTGCTGCAGAGCAGCCAAGTTCAGGCGAACAAGAGAACAAATGCTTTCAAGACTTCCTGTTCTGCTTGACTTGCTCACTTGGAGAAAATTCAAACCAATAAAAGAGAACAAAGGGGTACTTTTTTCCCCCAGGCTATAGTTTCTCTCTTTGACTGATTCCTGACCATCCTATTTAAGAAATCTTCCAAGCTCACCAGCAAATGCAACAAACACTGCTGCTTCAGGAATTTGTCCTACAAACTTCTGGCCTTGAAGGTTTATCACAGTAGCCTCTGGGTTGGTGAAATACTTTCAGTTTTCTTTCATTCCAAATTCTTTGGTGGAGAATTGCATAAAAACAGTGCTGGCCTGCAATGATTGCTCATTACAGTTTCATCTGCTTGTGTTTGTGGTTTCCTTGAGCATGAAGCTCACCTCTTACCAGGCTTTTGTCAATCCCCCCTCCCAAATCTTCTGCTGAGAATTTTCACCTCAGTGCAAACCCCAGAACCAGCTCCTGTTTCAGGCAGGATTTCAGGGTGGCCCATATTTTAAGGACCAAGGGACCCTGTTCCAGTCAGGCCCAATGATTTGGTCACATATATATTTCACAAAATGCTTCTCTAATGGTTGTAGCAAGAATTCTCTGCAGGAGCACATTCTTCTTTAGGCTCCTGGAATTTAGGAAGAGCTACCAGTGGCGAACCTGTAAGCAGAGGCATTTCTCATGTCCCACTTGATATTCCCAGAGTTTTGTGGATTTATTGTCAGGAATGAGATGTTAATGGTCCTTCTCCACAGGAGTTGCCAGCAAATATGTAAACTGGTCTCATTTAGATAAATCAATGCTGAGCACCCAGGTGAAATTCCTATGTACAGTTAAATCACAGAAGAGGATGTCTGCTGCCAGGAAAGCAGCCAGGGAGAAGCCTGGAGCTAACAGGTGCAATTCCTACGGAATTCCAAAAGTGCAGGTGGAGACAGAAGCATCTCAGAGAGCTGGGAGCAGCTCTGCTCCTCCTACAGCAGCACAGCCCTGCAGCCTCCCAGAAAAGTTGCTGGTGCTTATTTTGCTCCTGCCACTCTTCAAGGAAAGAGAAAACATTCCATTGCTTTAGAAAGAAATGAATTGCAGTAAGAAAATCCCCCAGCTTGCTGTCACTATTCCTCAGTCAAACAACTAGAAGCTCACACGAGCAGACAGGAATATCCCTATCAGAGACTGGCTGGAGCCCTAAGGGCCTTCCAGGACTCAGTAACTTGTGACTTTCAGCAGGTTTTCTCATTGAGGGGAACAAATCTCCTTGCTACAGCTACTCATCTTAAAGAGCTTGCAGGAGTTCCAGTTTCCAGGCTAAAATAAAGTGACATTTGACAAGTTATTCCTCAGCAAAGCAGAACTGGCAGGGTTAGTCGGTCACTGGTGAGCTTGTTCCCTAATTGCACAGGGGACAAGGCTTGTGCTTCTTGAATGACAAACTCTCCAGCCTGTCCAACATGATCCTTTTCTTTAGGATATAGCTCTGCCCTGAAGAAAGCACCAGTGAAACACAGAACCATTAAAGCGACCTATTTGTTTTTCAAACCCTACGTCATTCTTTGTCAGTGAAACGTGTGAAAGGTAAATGCTTCTGTGGAAAATTATTTCGTTTGCTTTTTGGACAGAAATAAGTTCATTCAGCACAATAGCATTTTGCTAAATAGAGTTATTTTTCCTGTACAGAAAATACCATATTTTGTAATATTTTCTCTCATTTTTAGTGGAATCCCACCACGGATACAATCCTTCTCAGGGATGCAGTCTACACTGCCACCTCTGATGAATGACACAGCTGGCACAGCTGTGCTATTGCAACATCAAATAAAAATGAAGAGGAAGTGAGACATATCAGAGGCAGTGCTACCCTGTCGCAGCAGATTAAACCAGCAGTTGAAATTAGCAGCTATGTAGAATTTTTTATTCTATGAGAATCTTTTATCTGTTACTAATTATCGTTAACCTGAAAAGTGAGACAGGAGTGAAAAGCCATAATTAAATACCTGCTTGCTCCTTTTAGACTGACAATGCCATATTAAACAAACAGCTTTCCCAAGTTTCAATAACAAATGCAACTCTTAGACTTGCAAGGACATAAAATGCATTCAGTCCTTACTCCACATTCAAATGCCTGCATGCACAATATTCATTGGGCTGAATTCAAATGGCCAGCTCAGCTGTGTCTGCCTTTGAAGATGCCCGTGAAGAACAATTCCTGCTCTTGTGTGCCTAGCAGACAGACCTCCCAGCCCAGCTGTGCCAGGGAGCAGCTCCCAGGGTGCCAGGGCTGTGCCCAGCACAGGCTGGGAGCAGGGCAGGGTCACTCCAGGCTGCTGGGTCACACCTTGGCCACAGAGCTGCCAGAGCAGCTTTGGCAGGAGCCCTTGGCCAGGCTGGCAGGGTGTGAATCTGCTCTGGAGCCTGGAGCTCAGGCTGACCAAGGTGGCTCTGCACTGCAGGAGCTGAGAAAAACGTGACAAGCTGAGCTGAGGGAACAATTTCTTACTGCTCCTCTCCAGCCACTGAGGCAGGAAGGTGGGACAGGGATGTGTGGTCTGAGCACTGGGAGCACTGGGCCTCCTTCAGCTGATAGCTCACATTCCTGCAGCTCCTGCCTGCTCTTTATGAGCCTGATGAACATTCTTAATCAAGTGAAAAAGTGCCATGGTTCTGATGAGGAAAACAAAAATGATCTACAAAGCTGGAGCCACTGCCATCAGAAAGCACCAAACACGAGTGGGGTTACAGGGTGAGTCACAAGCTGTTCAGAGAAGAGAGGATATCTGCATATTTCTGTTCATGATCAGAAAGGAAGGGACACAAAATAAAAAATTCCTTTGCGGTTTTCAGAAAAAATTTATTCTGAATGTACCAAGGCCACCTAAATGTCACAGCTATCACAAACTGCTCAGGGTTTATAATACTCCTAAATTTCACAGGTAAGCTGGATTACAGGAGCACTAACCCCTTTTTTTACTTTGTACTTCATGTAATAAGAGTCTGATCTTCAATCTAGTTTTGACTGGATTTCAAGTTTTCTGTTATATGAGCCTTACACAGCTGAGTCGTGTTTTATCAGTGTTCTCCTCACCCTTATCACCCTTTTATACTCAATAATGTTCACTAGAAATTCACAAATAATTTGGTGACATTTAGCAAGCCATCCCAGCATCGGAGTGAAAGTTTTTTCAAGAAAGCAGCTGAAAGAAAATGATATTGGAAGGTTATCAAAAGAGAAAGAAAACTGCTTTCCATATCCAAGAGTACACAAAACAATTCAGTCCAAACATCCTTAAATATTGAGATGCAAGAGATCAGTTTTCATGTCAAAGGAAATGGGACAAAAATATTTGGATGAAATGGAAGAAGATATCTTAAGAAATAAGGGATTTCTGGCAAAACTGGTGAAAGGAGGAAGACAGCAAACCATTTCTTCTAAGAAATGAGCTACTGAATCTCTGCTCCATTAACATCCCTTTAAATAATGCTGTCCCATGCTCTGTGCTTCAACACAGGGCTAAAAATTTACTCAAAATGGCTGAGATAAAGAGAATGGTTCCTGCCTTTTTTCTCATGTTGGTCTCGTGCTAGTTCCTTGTTCATTTATTCTCCTTTTTCTCATTCAATCTAAAATAAAAACAGCTCTGAGAGAGAATGTTTGCTCAGAGTAAACCTTGTATCAGGAACTTGGAATGTTCAAGGGCTGAGAAGAAACCAAGGCTCACAGGAAGTTAAAAACAGTAATAATTCATTTAATATGTGCTCCAAATCCTCTGCACAGCGCATTAATATGAGCCTTTACAAATTCAAGCAATAATTTTGTGTCTTTTCCTTTCTAGCCCGTGTGAATCATCACCCTCTTTTGGACTAAGAAAAGAAGGCAATATTATCCACACTTCATAGGTGAAATACAGAAGATTGAGTGTCGTGCCACAAATCAAACAAAAGTCTTCAGAAGAGCTCCTGAACCAAAGTCTTTTTAACTTTAACCATATGATAATTTCCCTGTGCCAGGCATTTAACTTTTATCCCTCTAGTTCAGGAGTTCCCATTAGCACAGAATTCACTCCAGCACCTGTCACCACTGAAAGTGGAAGGGATTAGAGTTCATGAGGGGGATCCCATCTGTCTCCTCATTACCATGTTTTCCCTTTGCTGAGGATGGGACAGGGCTCCAGAGCTCTGCTGAAGGAGCCGAGAGGGTGAGAGGAAGGGAAAGAGCAGACAACACATTGCAGAGGCCACAGAAATTTCCTGCACACGTCAGAGGAAGATTTTGTAGTTTTTGCTTGGCTCTGCCTGACACAGAGCCCAGCTTGGACCTTGGAGATAATGAGTGTGAAAGACTTGAGGGTGAAGACATCACAGGACGGGTTTCTGGAGAATTGCCACTTCATCTTGGCATGCATTCATTAGATTTTAAACCAAGGTGACAGAGAGCATTAATCTGTGTTCCTAATGTTTATATAAATAATTTTCCATTGCTGTTCTCAGGCACTGAGCTCTGAACTGTGCAACAACTGGCTTTGCTTTCCATGCTTGCACTGGGACTGCAGATCCCGAGTGAGACACCTGCCCTGTCCTTAACCCTTCAGGGGTTGTGGGCTGATCTCACCTAGGTAAAAATCTCAGCAAGCAGCAGCACAAAATGAAATATTTGACAGGGATGCTGATAAAGCCACTGAGGGGAAGCCCAGGTCCCAGATTACACTGGTGCACGTTGCTGGAGGCTTTTCTCTGTGCAGGTGGAATGATGCCACTCCAGTGAGGCTTTTGGAGCCTGTTTGCAGAGCTTCCTGGAGACAAGGGCAAAGGTGAGAAATAAGATCCTAAGAAACCCACTCTTCAGGTATTCCAAGGTATATGTGCCTTGGAATCAAATGAAAACCAAGAGATTTTCTAGCAGTATTTTTTGCTGTTAGCATGATGTTTTTATGTGTTACTGAAATAATCCTCCCAATGCTGCATGTGGATGGTGCTTCTGCATTTTCCAGAACACTGTTCCTGCATGGCTGAGCACAGATTATTTACACAACTTTCTACCTTCCTTCTTCCAAGTCCTGCTCTCAGTTTTAACCTGTGGATATTGATCATATCTGCCCATAAAATCCTATTAAAAATCAAAATAGCTTCTTGAGTCCATACAGGTATGGTTGATCCCATACAAACAGAAGCTTCTGTTTCTGCCAGAAAGAAATTTTCCTTCCATTAAGTCCAGTCTTCACAAATCAGTTTTAATTTTTGAAAACACTTTTAACAATTTAACATTTTGTTTACATTTAACAAAACCTGATTTAGAAGGATAGAAAAATTATGTCCTGATTAGGTACGTGGTCACATTAATTATTGCTTCCATGGTGAAGAAATAACATCAGAATACATGAACAATCAGCCACGGGAGTTAATTTTGTATTCTAAGGAAAAGTTATTTACAAGTATTGATTTATAAACTTTATATAAAAAGGTGACCAAAGTAAAACTCAGAACTTCAAAAAAAAGTATGCTACAAAGCATGCAGGTAAAGTCTAGTTCAGTAATGTTGTCTTCATAACACCCAAGTCCCTATTGCATTCTTTTACATATGATTATGAATTATCAAAGTAAATTTTTAAAACTTCACAGCAGCGTAGCAAGTGGCAGGCAAAGTAAATTTCAGGCTTTTGTAATATTCAGGCTTGAAGCTTTGAGGCATTTTGCCTTACCGTTGCTATTTTTATTGCGAGATTTTAAGGTCAGAAAAGACTATGATCTGCTCTGATGCAGCTCCTTTCCTATCACAGCCATCAGCTCCCAGCCAGGTCTGTCTGCAAGGAGCTCCAAGAGGCAGCACCACAGGGCTCACAGAAATGTCAGTGCTGAGCTGGCAGGAGCTCCTACAGGGGAAGCAGCCTGATCCTTCATCACATCACTCATGTGCCCACAGGTGAACTCACAAATGCCAAATTTGCCTTGCCATTCCAGGAAGGAACTGCAGTTTCAATTTGCTGTTAATCCAGAAAAACGCTTCCCTGGCCTTACCTTCCTTTATTTGATTTGTGTGTGTGTTCAGAGCCATTCCAGAGATTTATATGCAGAGCTGTGTAAGGCTATGACAAGACAAGCTACGTCTTGTTTAAAGAGCACGTTCGTGTTTTAACAGACAGACACACGTGCATACACCCAACCCATCAAAATTCAACATTCTGACTCAGGAATCTCACAGATTCCTGGCTGCACTTTTCTGAGAGAAAGTGAAGTTTCTTTGGCAGCAGGGAAAAGTCAAACAGAAACCTCAGGTGTGCTTACAGTGCAGCGCTGAGGCTCTGGCGTGGTGGGGACTGACATCCCCGGCTCCTGCTCGCTGAACAAACAGCTGTGGAGGGTGAAGCTGTGCTTCCCCAGCTGCTCATCCTCACCTGCCAGATGTTCCCATCCTGGGGGCAGCACATGGAACCTGTGACATCTCCTCCTCTCCTCCAGCACTGCCTGCTGCTTCCCCACAGTCACTGCTGTCACCCGGCCCGAGGGGTGAGGTGGCACGGCCCCCATGTCCTGGTGATCCTTTTTAGGGCTACCTAAAAGCAGAGGCCAGACAAAATTAAGGGAATAAAAAGCAGTTCTATTTGCTGAAGGGCCTTCAGTTATATTTAGGGCAGACAAAACCCCCCGGAGGTTATACCCAAAATGGACAATGGGTCATGGGTTTTACACTTCTGTAAGTTTGGTCCGTTTGCATATTGGGGATTAATATTCCAATTACAGCTTTGGGTAATGAAGTCATTTACCCCAAATTTACTCCCCCTAAACTCACTTTTATTTCCATCTCTCAGGCCTGAGGCAGTGAGGTGTCCTTGATTCCAGGCCATTCTGTGTCTGACCAGAATGTGAAGACAGCAGCTGACCCTAAATATGGAGTTTAGAGTTCTACACTAAAGAACTGCAGGGTTACAAACACATGAAAGATATAAAAGCTAAAATCCTGAGGCATCACTGGGTTAGTTCAGAGCACCAGAGCTGGGCTGGCTGCAGCTCCATGGGCAGACCCCTGACCCAGCTGTCCCTGCAGAGGGACATTCTGCTGGGAGCTCAGCACAGGGAACCGAGCAGGGATTTCCCACCTGGATGAGTGGGAACTGTGCCCAAGCCAGGGCTCACAGGTGCAATTCGGGGAGATGCCTCTGTCAGGAAAATGAATCCACAAACGCCAGAGGTTCATGTCCAAACAGGAGACAAAGGAGTCCTTTTACTTTACTGGAATAAAGGGAGAGGCCCTGAAGCCTCTCCAGTTTTTGAGGACGCAGCCTCCTTTTTATCCCAATTTACCAGCTCATTTCCCTCTCTCTTTCCCCACTGCCTGAGGCACTTGAGAGGTGCAAACTTCCCAGAACACTGATACCTCAGATTCCCCTCCAATGCACAACCCTCCCTTTTAATTTTTAATTCTTAAGGAGTTTATGATTTTTTCCCCGTTGTTTCTTTCACCTTTCAATACCCAATTTCATTCATCAGCAAACCTGTTTGTAAAGGCAAATGTCATTTTTTCCATTCATCAAAACATGGGAATCCTTTCCACTGTTTCTTTTATCTCTCAGTGCTGGATTTATCTACCAGCAGACCCAGAGCTTGTTTGCAAAGACAAATCCATCATTCCTCTCACCTCTGAAAATCCCAGCCTCTCTGGCTGTACTTAGCTGGGCCTGCTTTACACGTGCAGAGACAACACTTGCTGCTCAGTTAAAAATGCAACTTTTAGGTGGGTTTGTGCTGGGGTTTAAGTGAGGTGAGCAGGCAACCAAAGCCCTTCTGTAGCATAAAACTGCTTTTTTACATGCCAAGACCTGTGAGGGTCTTTGGGCTCAGAATTAAAACACATTTCTCTCTGCTCAAGGTGATGGAAGGGCCTGTGTAAAGACAAGGCTGGTGTTTGGTGAACTTTTACAGAAGTCAGTTGTTCTAACACTAGTCTCTGTGGACAGCAGGCAGTAGATATTTCCAGATCAAAAAGTTCTTTTTAATCTAGCAATTAATCATCTTCTCAGCATACCCACAAATAACAAGCACAGTTAAAATCTTAATGCCAAGGTATTACAAAATAGGCCTGCTCAGATCCCTCCCTGCTCTCCTAACACAAGCCCAGACTTTGAATTGCTTGATCCAGACTTAGTGGTACTGATGCAGGTATTACTGGGATACATCCTCCAGCCTAATTAATGCAGATTGCTGGTCCACAATATTCTCCCCTTTTCTTGACTATTCAGCACCCTAGAGCAGCAGCAAAATCAGAGGCTTATCCTGCCCTTAGCTGGAGGCAGACAAGCAGGCAGACCTTATTTATTCCACTGTTTATGGCCTCTCTTGAGGGGTTTGTTATAACATCAATAAAAGTTTAGGTGGCCTCAAAAAGAATTCAACAGAGAACTAAATGGCAAAGGCAAACTTAGTGCTGAAAAATGCCAAAACCCATCCACAGCTGAGAGGAAATTTGGTTGTTTCATCCTTCCCATGCGCAGTAACCAATTTAATATTTGAAAATGCATTTTATAATTCTTGCTTCATTTGGAAGGACAGAAAATTCAGGGTGTGTCACAGAGCAGGCTGCTGGACAGAGAGCATCTGGAGTTAACACCTGAGCACACTCATGAGTGGGAGAAGGGACCTGGCAAAAGGAGGACCAAAAAGTGCAACAAGAGATGGAGGAAGAAAGAATTTGGTTGTGCATAAAAAGAACAGCCAACCTAACAGCATTAAAAGTGCAGGTCAATAGATGGGACTGAGGCAGGAGAATTATTGCTTGCTGTAGCGGGAGAACACATTTCAGATTTATTCATATTTAGGAAGGGTTCCATGCCCAAAGTGTTTGGGGCTTAGCTTGCATTTACCAGCTTGCTGTACCAAATATTGATGAAGATTCTCTCCCCCTCTGAGGGCATGAAGTTTTTAATGGACAGGATGGTACAAGAGAAGAATAAACATTATATATTATCTAAACAACCACAGCTGGAGCTGTTACAAATCCAGAGTAAAAATAATTGCTTTCAGCTATAAATAACCAAGACATCTCCATCCACACTGCTCGGTGAATACACACAAATACAACATGCAGAGCACACTCATCAGTAGAAAAAAGAAAAGTACTCTCTGTTCCAGGCATATTAGAAGATGAAATCAGAAAAGCACTGCAAGAAATATGTTGCTATAAACACCCAAAGCAATTGTTCCAGTATATCCCTTTAACACAGAAAATGTCAGCAGCACCTGAAGTTTTCCAGATCATCTCAGAAAGTTCCTTTAAAAATGCCCTGATACATCATAAAGAAGAATGACAACATCTCCATTGCTGGCAGAAGAGATGCTTAAAATTTGCTGCGTGGTTTTGAGTGGAAATATTGGGATCCCATTTTGCACCTGACCATATATTTTTATGTTTGGATTTATTTATTTTTTTAACATACAAATAAAGAAATAAAACAATTCCAGTCACTTAGAATTATTTTTAGTTCTTTTTGCTACATGCAATCTTACCCAATGCATTTTACTGGGAGGAGTGAAGATTCTGAGACAAGGGCTTGTCAGGTAAGACAAAGGACATGATTTTCTGAGGGAAGAACAAGAGTATCCTATTGGTAAAGCTGAGATTCCTGCCCTGGCAAACAGGCTGCACTAACTGAACATGAACGAGTTCCTCAATAGTTCTTTAAATATGTGCAAAATTCAATTAATTTAAAATTGTAGGATTTACCAAAATATTTTAAACTTTCCAGAGTTCTAGAAATAGCACCAACAACACTCTCAGGACCTGTGGAAGTAATTTAAGTTTTTGTAGCCTTTCAGTCGCTTTTATCCCATTTTATCCAGGCCACCACTGTGCTGTTGGACACAAGTACAGCAAACACTGCACTCCTGGGAATGGCTGCTGCAGGAAAGGCCTCACACCCACAGACCCAAAGGATACACATACAGGATTAAATTCAACAGCACAAAGGAATAAACAATTACTGGGACCAAAACTCAATTGCCTATACTGTGAAGTTGCTAAAGTAGTTCTGGTAGAATTATAAATAAATTCCATATCAGAATTTAGCTCAGTCCATGGACTATTCCCAGGAGATAATCTGACTTTTTTCAATCTGCTCTGGAAGCTCAGTGAACTTGATCTGTGAACACAGTCTGTTCCATGCTTCTGGTTTATGAATAAAGCTAGAGTCTATCAGTCCATAAAAGGGGTGGCAGGGTGATCAGTCCCAGTAAATGAGCACTCAGAAAGCTACAGCTGCATGTGCACGTTCCACGTTACCAGGCACAGAGCTGCTGACAGGAAACACCACATTCAAACCCAGCAGGCACCCACTGCCGATGTCCCAGCACAAACAAGCAGCAAAGTCCATTTCAAGGACCTTTCCTGACAAGGAAATGTCAGGCTATCCCAGAAAAATGGGATTTTCCAACAGCAAGACAGCTGGAAAACTTGCACTCAGCCTGGGATCGCTGAGAGGGCCAGCATGGGTGGGCCTGGTTAAAGCAATTCCTCAGCAATAGTGGTCATTTGTCACCCTCCACTACTCCCTGCTTTTTAAGGGAATCTGGAATCATCACAGAATGGCCTGGATTAGAAGGGATGTAGGAGATGCTCCCATTCCACCCCTGCCAGGGCAGGGGCACCTTCCACCATCCCAGCCGCTCCAGCCTGGCCTTGGGCACTGCTGGGGATCCAGGGGCTGCTCTGGGCACCTGTGCCAGGGTCTCACCTCCCTCCCAGGGGAGAATTCTTTTCCCAATATCCCACCTAACCCAGCTTGAAGCCTTTCCCCCTGTCCTGGCCGCCCAGGCCATTGCAAACAGCCCTGTCCTTTCTTGCAGGCTCCCTGCAGGCACTGGAAGGCCAGAATTAGATCTCCACAAAGCTGCTCTTCTCCAGAGCCATCCCAGAGCAGCTCCTCCCAGGAAAGGCTCCATCCCTCTCACCCCCTTGGTGACTCTGCTCTCTCACCCTTCCCAATAGAAAACATTCATTTCCTCACTAGGAGTTTTTGGAACACAAAGTTCACCCTTGCTGAGCCAAGAAGTCTCTTAAGAAAGAGAGCCCGACTTTAACATCCTGCAGAATCCTGCTAATCAACCTTTCACTGCAGCACCCTCATCCTCCCCAGCCCTGCACACACAGAAAGAGCTGCTGGGCATTTGTTGGCTCCTATCTCTTTTTCTTTCCACCTTCACCATTGTTTGCCAGGGTCAGACATAATTGGGTGAGGAAGAAGCCCTTACAAGCACAAATGGAATTAGAAGTCATTAAGTGGCATTATTTCTACGCATTTCTATATTCTCTTACACTCCAGAAAAATAAATAAATCAGAAAACAAACTAAAAAAATCATATTTTTAGCTCAAAATGCATGTGTGGTAGGGACATATGCTTAGAAGCCTTTTGAAGAACTTAATTAAAACTGTTATATAAAAATATACTTGACAACTAAATCAGCATTAAAATAGTTTCTAGGAGATAAATAATTTACAGATTTTCACAGTTAACAATCTGCTTTCTGGAAATAAACTTCACAGTTTACTATAAAATGATCAAAGAGGGATTAGGTAGCTATTCAATTTACTGGAAAAATGTTTCACCATATCAATGAGATTGGGAAAATTACTAAGGAGCTGAATATGTTAGAGAAAATGTAATGAATCTAAACAGTAATAGAAATTCACTGGGTATAGAGTCATTAATGTTAATTTTATGAATATTTAAATCACCGAGGGGAACAAATTTGCTGGCACTAAAGCTGATAATGTCTAAACAGTCCAAAAGATTCAATTTCTTGAAAGTTTAACAGACCCATTTTGAACTCTGAATGTGCAGACTCTTAGAAGTGGCACTGAAATGACACAAAAACAACGCTCAGATTTGTGTTATCGTAGTTCACTACGAGAAATCCCACGTGGTGTCCAAATGCTGCCTCAGGACACGAAGCTGCAACTGCCCCTATCTGATCCCTGCTGGCCATGCCAGGAAGGAATTCAGCAGAGCAGTGTGTGGGTGTGCTCCACCTACAGAAACACCAAATGAGATTTCTGCTAACACAGCTGGCTCCATCCCAAAACGGCTGAGTGATTTTCCAGGGGAAAGAATTAAGAATATATTTCCTTTTGATTCCAGAAAACTTAATGCTATTCTCTGAAGCAACAAAAAAAAAAAATCACTGGGAAATAGGAATTCTCTTGGTCTTCTGTTTATTCTTCTCCATTTTCTGCATCTTGAAACGCAGTAACAGTAGGAGATTTGATGTGCACACAATTCCAAACAGCTCTTTTACATCCTTGGTTTCAATACTGTTTTAGAAACTACTTTTAATATGAGCTTTCTCTTCTTTTTGGATGTGGATCTCAAAAGTAATTTCTCACTTATAATGTCACCTTTGGAAAATTATGGTTTTATCCCCAATTATCTCGAGTTTCTTTAGGAAGGATGTTATTTCTAGGTGATCATCAAAATTGTGCTTGCCATGGTAGAGGAAATTTGTTTCTTGATTATAGAAGTAGAAAGGAATTTATATCAAATTTATTAATATACATTCAAGGTGTACTTGGCAATCAGTCTTACGCCGAGAAAATGATTGCTTTAGAATCTCAGAGGTCATAAAAATCCAAATTTCCAACTCTTGAGCTGCAAGCTGAAAATTAAACAAGCACAACCTGAAAATACAGGATCAGGAAATATTACATATTCACACCAATGCATATTTAAGAATGTGTGAATTGTGAATATTTGAGATGATGGCTAGCAAACAGTGTGATCTGCACCAGCTTCAGCAATAGCAAATCCATACCTCCTCATGAAAAAGGACATTTCCAAAAAATGCCACTCACCTCTGCTGCTGTTTCCTGCTGGGCACTACAGTGGCATTTCCTGACAATTTAAGCCACCAGTTTTTGTTACAACTGCTGCCATCATCCCTGACCCAAAACCACCACAGGACTGAAGGATCTGGTGTCTGATCACAGCTTTCTGATACACTTTGCAATCAGTGGTTGTGGACCAGCCCCTGCTATTTCCCTGACATTCCAATTTATGCACCTGGTTCCGTGGAGGAATGGATTTACACATTCCATGCTCAGCTCTCATCACCCTTCTTCTCTCTTCCCAAAGAATTTTGTAGTATCTCCATTCACTGTCATTAGTCAGCAAGCAAGAAAATTATTACTGTTATTTCTTCCCGAATAGATATTTGGAAATTGCTTTTGAGGCCTTATTTCCTGCTTTTTAAAACATATTATAACTTAGAAACAGCAAGAAACGTACTGAAATTGAAATAGCACCCACTGAATTGTACTCCAATGCCATGAAAGTTTCTTGTTAAACCTTTAATATTCTAAATTTATGCCACTAAAGTGTCTGCCTGCTTTCATTTCCCCACATCTTCTACTTGAAGACAAATGTGGGAAGAGAATAATTAGTTTCTATTGTAATGAACTGTAAAATTTATAGTAGATTATTAAATTGAGAAGCGTAGAACAATATTATCATTAAGGATTTATAAGTTATAAAATTCAAATTATATATATTTCATAAATTCTCTCTGATTTTCATCGCTATTACGACTTTACCAAATGTCCTTCCTGTTTCTTATTTCCATCTGGCATCCTCTCACAGGCTAAGGGAACCTTTCAAACCTTGCACAGATTTAGGGAAGGAAAGAGGAGCTTTTCCCTAGCTCAGGTGCGGACATGATTTTCTGGGCCTGAGAAAAATTCTCAGCCTGTCAGTGGCTGAGGTGCTCCCAAGAGAAAATCTCATGGGAAAACTCTTTCAAGGAGTGTTTTCTGTAAATAGATTTGGGTTCTCAAGAAGAACAGCTGTCCTGAATGTGTTTTTCTCTTGTCCCACCAATGGCACCAGAGAGGAGGCTCCTTTGGCCAGCCCTGTTAGCCTCTATCAGAACCCCTGATAGGAAGGGCTGTAAAACCCAAATAAAGGCTTCACTGCCGATGGAAGAACCTCTCCACACGTCCCAAACTCCTCCTGTGTCGTGCATCACAGCGGCACTGGGGAGTTTGGCTGGCTCGGGTCGCTCAGGAGGTTTTGTGTTGCTGCAGGTGAGACCAGAAGCCAGCGGCTGCCTTGGCTGCAGGGAGCCCCTCCCCAGGGGCTCACAGTCCCCACCACGAGAGCAGCCTTTCAGCAGAGCAGGGGGATCGTTCTGCCCCGGGGAGAAGGCAGCACACGTGCCAGAGCACTCCGAGTCCCTGCAGCACTTCTGCCAGCTACAGCCCAGGAGTGGAGTTTTACTGAGCCCCCTCTTCAACCCCAGCCCTTCCCCACCTCTCCTGGAACATAAACAGCTTAATGCTCCCTTCCCAGCAGCTCTGACACCTCCTGAGAGCAGGCAGCCACTGGCATTACCTACTGATCTCCTAAATTGCCATTTTTCTTTTTCAACTATCTCTACTATATATCTTATTGAGAGAAAACTACCATATGAAGTGCTTCTGAAGTAAAGAAATTCACTTCAGAGGGTTAGGAGGTGGCTTTTTTTCCCTCCTATTTTTCCCTTAAACTCGTGGCTCTAAAAACCACTGACAGTTTTGATGGAAGAGGTTGCTGCCAGCAAGAAAACAGATGCAAAATTGAGGAAAACGTGTGAAATATTGAGGAGTAAATCAGTGCTTCAGTGTCAGAGTCACTATTTCATTATTCTGATGCAGTAGGCTGAGCAGAAAAAGATGAAACATGTCAAAAGTAAGAACGAGGTTAGGATTGAAGTTCACTGAGAAACCTCCGCATCCAAGGCTTCTGCTTTGTAATATTTATAATTATTCTCCAAAATCCTTGTGCTCCTCTGAGTCATATCAGTTTTGATCAGCATACCAAAGCATTTTTGCTGCAGTATTTGTTTCACCGCACTCGAGTTTCACCCAGACTGTCATTCACCCAATTCACTTTCTCACGCCCAGTTTCATTAACAAAACCCCAAAACCCTAATAATGAAAATATTTTAAAAGCATAATTGGTTTGGTTCTGAATGTCAAGATTTTTGCATAACTTGCCAGGAAATAGAAAGCACAAAAAACCCACACAAATGTAGTTGTTTACTTATTCAATAACTTTAACCTTTATTAGACACCATGGCAGAAACACCTCAAACAGCTGAGCCACATTTTCAAGAACAAATTCAGGTTCAGCAATTTGCTTTTCCAGACCTGCTTGGGATTCTCAGGAATATTCCTCCCTCTCCCACCTCAGAGACAAAAAGGGGATATTAAAAAGGGGATGTTCCCTGTGCCTTCCCTGCACTTTGAGCGAGCCAGGGGAACAATGGGATCATGAGGAGCCAGCTCAGAAATTATCTTGGTACTCACCAGACTGATTTCTACCCACACTTCTTAAATAAATGCCAAGTACCATCACTGGTAATTATTGCAACATTTTTCCATGTTTTTCCTCCTATCCAATCAACCCATTGAAAATCCTGCCTTTTTTTTTCATGTTTTCTCCAGCCTTACTGGCAGAGGCTGCACTAATCAATACATTTTATCTACCAGGCTAAATGCATTTCCAAGTATCTCTGAGTGCAGAGGTGAGGCAGCAGCTGGCACTGAGAGTTCTTCTGACTGCTTTCCCTCCCCAAACAAGCCTGGGTTATCCTGAAAGATTTCCAGCCTGCAGTAACCTCTCAGTCTCTCAGGGTTACACACTGTTTATTTCTCGTGAATTAACAGTTTAGAACCCATTTTGTGCATTGCAATTTTCCAATCCTCACCCTAGTCAAAAGAGATGCATTTATCATTTCCAAGAGCAGTGGGGTTTTTTTAGGCCAGTTTTGAAGGGAAGGGCCAGTGCCATCCTCAAACGAGCCAAGACAAGTGCAGAGAGGAAGGGAAGATGAAGGCAGGCTTACAAGAGACATAAAAAAGACATTTTTCTAAAGCATTTTCTCTTTCCCCTTGATCAATTTCTTCTCTCAAGGTGCTTTTTAACAACGAGGCAGGGCAGCGTATTTGGCTCTGTCAAAACCAACATTCCCTCAATGTCACTTGAAGAAATAATGATTTTCTACAGGAGAAAATCCTGTAGAAAGGACTCGACAGATAGTCCAGCAGATGCATTTTTCAAGGGAGACAGACAGGCCTGCAGTTTTATATCAATTTTCAGAAGGCAACTTTATACCATGAGAACCAGGAATACAACAGCTCATCTTAAAATTTGACCCCTTGTACTGGGCAGGTGAAAGTAGCAAGATTTTGGAAAGAAAAAAAAAAATCAGGAGAAAAACGAGGAGAACTGGTAATGAACAAAACCCAGGCTGGGAGGGTTTAAGAGACTTGATAACAACTGAAAAGCTGCTAGAAAACCTTCATAGACAGAACATTCCTTTTTCTGTTCAAAGCCTCTCTGCTGCCTCGGCGTCCTGGGCGATGCCCCTGGGTTCACCTGGCGCGGTGGAAGGAGGAAAATGCTTTAACAGCAGTACCTGCTCCTCCAGGAGGGAAAACACCTCCCTTCCTGCTGACCCTGCGTGCTCCCCTCCTCCCAGCCCCTTTTTGTCCAAGGATCATCACAGGGAGAGGCAGCCTGGCTCCCTGCCCTCCCTCCCGGGCAGCTCGGGGGCACAGGTGAGTGTGCTGAGGAGGAGATGTGAGCAAAACTTTGTGTCAGTGCTGAGTGGTTCAACAGCTTTAAACTCCAGCATCCCTTTCCACCACTGTGGCCATGATTTCCTGAGCCTGAGAGAGCTCCCAGCCTGGCAGGGGCTGAGCTGTTCCCAAGGGAAAGGCTTTTGGGAACTTCTCTTTCAAGCAGTGTTTTTGTAAATAGGTTTTGGCTCTCCAAACAATGTCCCACAGCTGTTCTGGATGGGTTTTTCTCTTGTCCCACCAATGGCACCAGAGAGGTTCCTTTGGTCAGTCATGGTGACCTGTATGGGAACACCTGATAAAAATGGTAAAAAAAGTTCCTGCCTAATCTGGGGAAAAACCTCGCTGTTGTTTGTGATCCCACGATTCTATTTTGTGTCCTCTGGCAACAGAGCACAGTGGGAAGCACAAATGAGTTAAATGGGCTCTGTCCCTGGAGCAAGGCAGGCTGTCCAAGCTGGCTTTCACAGCACTCCTTCCAGCCCAGGTGTTCCAGAGGCATCCCTGGCAGCGTGCACAGCTGTGGCAACAGCTGGGCCCAGGCTCAAAGCTGAGTTCTGAAGCGCTGCCACAAAGGGACATCGTTCCCTGCCTGCAGGCAGAGCCCTCAGGAGGGGAAATCAGGGCAAGGCCCGAGCTCTGCTGTCCAGGAATGCTCCAGCTCTGTCCTCACCCAAGCCATGAAGGATTTCCCTCAAATGGAGCAGTCTGAGCTCAGCCTGTGGCCAGACATTGCCTTGGCTTTGGGGGTAACCGTGTAAGGTGCACTTGGAGCAGGTTTCTTTGCAGCAGACAGTGAAAAACACAATTTCAGTGGTTTCATTTATGTCAAATTTAAAGTTATTTAAATATGCAAAGCTTCAGAGGGGGAGCAGGGCTGGCAGAAAACCTGCAGAAAACACACAAGGGTTGAGGAACATTTTGACCCCTGACTAAGGAGTTCCAAAAGCTGTTCTAGGGTTGGGTATCCCTATTTTTTCATGAAGATGTTGAGAAGTCTATCCTATATTTTTGAAGAGGTTTATCTTTAATAGATGACCAAATCAAATATTGGGTGGATGTTGGGTTGCATTGGGCTGATTGTCTATAGATGCTACAAATAATTTAACAAGCACCCTCATGATTCTTGCTGTAGGCAAAATTCATTTTCTCCTGCTTAAAAGTAATGATTCTTTTATTATTTCCTTTTTACAACAATTTAGAAAAAAATACTAAAAGGAATGTTTCTAATATAACACTTCATGGAAAAGAAAGGGACACAAAACTCACTCCAGACCTCATTCCATTAAAATCAAGTTATGCCAGACACTCGGCCACCACGGATTGCAAGTTCTAATAAATGCTAAAAAAATCTATTGAGATTTTGATTATTATAAAAGTGTTCAATGCACAAAATTCCCTACACAGAAATATGTAAAAGATTCCAATTTACACTATGCAGTCTTAACACTTAATTAATATTTTTGCTCTAATTAACATTTACAGAGTACCCTATTTATGATCCTTTTTTTTTTTTAATCTGATATCCTCTTTCCCTCAGTCTTTGAAGTATCAAATACTGATATGGGATATCAGCTTTCTGAACACTTAGACAAAAAAAATATTATTAGCTGTATTTTGCCCAACATAGCCCCCCAAAGTCAAAGTTTCATAGTTGATTTACCCACCTGTCTTTTCAATTTAATAAGGAGCTTTTATGCTCTGAAACCCTAAAGGATTATCAGCCAAAAGAAGGTTAAAAACTGGAATATACAGGACAACCCACAGTATCCCCAAGTGGTATTTGTTGTCTTGGGCACAACAAAATTAAAAAAAGGTTTGGAAACATTGCTTTCCCCACACTTCTGGCCTCATTAAAATAAAGAAATATTCACAGTATTGAGAACAATGGAATTGGAAATCATGCTCTGAGGTGTAAAGAGGTGTAAATCAATAAAGTCATTGACCTGATAGGAACAATTCTGTGTAAAGTGAAAAATCCTGATGGCTGGAGTACCAATGTAAACCTGCCATCACAACAGTGATTCAGATTCTTATTACTTTCACTTGGAAAATGTCTTTAGCTTTCACTGACGCTTGCTTTTATCTGTCTACATACTTTGAGAAGATGATTGACCAAGTCCCAGAACCATCTTCAAGGTGGGGAATGTTGGTTCTGCAGGGAACGAAAGCGCGAGCTCTGCTCCAGGCCCCCTCTCCCCACATCCTGTGCCCTGTGCCACACAGAGCTCCAGCTCCTGCTGCCAGAGAGGTTTCCAGAGCAAAAGGATTCCCAGTGATCCAAGGAGTTCCCTTGGATCTGCCCAGAACAGAAGGAGCCCATTAAAGGAGCAACTCCCAGCAAATGGATTGGGCTGGACCGGTGCTATCCCTGGGGAATGCACAGCCCGAGGAAACCACCAATAATTCTGTTGTTAGAGGCAGAATAAAAGACAAACAAGGAGTTTTAATGTAGTTCCCAAGTTATTTGTGACTGAGATGCACCTGAAAAGTTGGTAATTAGTGAAAGAATTTGTTCTTTATAGGGCTCTTGAAAATCCCATTAAGTCTGTATTTACTTAGCATTTTCTCTAACTGCCTGATTGGAAAATCAGGCAGCAGGAGTTTCAAAAGAAGTAATAACAGAATAAAAAAGCCCATTTTCCATTCTAGTGCCACAAGAAGAAGGGGTAGAATTCCAGGGTGCCCAAATTGAAACTGGACAAACCTAGTGACATGCATTCCAGGTTCCACCACAGAAAACACAGGTCCAGAATAAATTCACTGCCACATTCCTTCCAAACAGAGTTGTTAACTGCAGACAGCACCATCTAGCAACACCTATTGCTTCAGAATTTTGAAACTCTGAAAGCACTGCTGGATTTCAATGCCCTCTGCGTGGTTCAGAAGCAACAGATTTGAGCCTGTACAATTTAAAGCAAGCAGGCACAGATTGAGCCACACAGCTCTGCTTGATGTAAAACCATAAAGTCACCCAGAAGTATTCGAAAAATGCAGGACTGTAACTTCAGACCAAAGCAGAGTAATCCACTTTTCAAAGTTCCATGATAAGAGCTGCAGTCTTTTGAATTTGCCTTGAGTTTCAGTTTGAAGATCTACAAAAAGATATCTATCTCCAAAGGACTCTCTACTCAAGAAATGTCAGACGTAAACAGACTTTGAAGGAGTTAAACAACTGTTTCCAGAGCAGCAATGATCAATTTTGAAGCTTATTTGTTGTTTTAGTTTGATTTAAGAGCACAGGAAGGAGACCTCAGCACAGAGCAATGACATGCAGTGATGTGGGAGAGCCACTGGATATTGCTGGTACCAGCATTAATTCTGGGCTTAATTAATTACTTCTAGATGTGCATAAAGCCTTTTGCAGCTGGATCCATTTCCAGGTGTGGAAATCCTGAGAGCTGTGGGGTAGGACAGGGTCCCACCTCTGCCTGGCACCACAGGCAGGCAGGGAAAGAGGCAGCTTCTGTGAGGGGGGACCAAAGGGGAAGAAAGAAATAAATGACTTGAAAAGAGTGGCTTTTATTTTAAAAAGCAGCAGGACAGGGGGAAAATAGGCCTTTAAAGAAGAACCTTTCATCTCACAGTGCAGCCTTAGAAGATAAAAATGCTTCCCAATTTTCATGTATGAATATCTAAACTCAATCTGCAGACAAAAAATTGAAACAAGAGTGGCCTGGTTTCCCAATATACCAAACACTTTCAAATCTTTATGCACTCTCTTATTTTTTTATATCATGCTGGTTTCTCAGGTATCTCTGTAGTGCATATTGCAAGTTTGCTGTGTGCAGTGTTCAAACCCACCAGAAGTGAGGCAGCTGAGGCTGGGTGCTGGTTAAAGGATGCCTGCTGCACACAGAATTTTATCCAGGACTTGCTGTTGGGCTGAACTGGAGCACCTCTGGCAAGCCAGCTAAATCACAAAATTCAGAATGCTGCCCTATTTACACCTGTACATTGTTGGTTAAAGGTGAGAGTAGGGCATTTTATTTATATAATGCATTTGGATGAAAAAATCAGGACTCCACCGTGGAAAAGTGTTGTCCTTAAATGCAGCCTAAAGTGAACTAATGGCTGATAGAGAAGTGAATGTTTTGCTTTTTGTTTTAATGAGATAAAATAAATTCTGCTGTTCCAAATGCCAGTAAAATTTGCAAATATTCATCTAACCAATGTCAGAAAACCTCTCAAGTCCCCATATATTGACAGAGTTGGCTGTGGTAGCTATGGCACTGCACTATTCTGTACCCTGGGAGAAGAACACCAAGTGGAATTCTCTAAAATTAAACCTCCCAAGCTCATATCCAAGGCTCCTGCCAAAGCAAAAAGCAGGTTTGCTTTTCAGGAGACAAATGACTGACAATCATGATTAGACATTTTCTATGAGCTCTACAACATCAAACCTCTCCTTTGAGAAATTTCAAACATCGTTCCCAGTGTTCCTGAGACACATTTATGGATAGTGTATGGCTCTCAAAGAAATTGCACCTTGGAATTTTGCTTCTATGACAAGAAATAAGGTTTCAACTCTTTGCTTAGTTTCAGTAGACATATTAAGAGTGGATATGGTCTGCATATTGAGACCTCTGGAGGAGGCAAAAAGTGAAAAGACAAGTAAATCATGTTTAAAATACTATAAAAATCTATTGTTTCTCTTTTGCAGTGATGGTACTTTACAATCCAGATAAAATCCCCAGCTCACCGATGAACAGAATGATTGAAGTAACACTGTACCACACAGTTTTAATTTCAGGTATTTGAAAAGATGATACCATCAAATGATCTGGAGTATTGTTGTGGCATAAATCTCCCAGCACTTTCCCTGTCCTTAATGTTCAAGCCTAAAATTGTTCCATTCTTTAGCTGACAGTGCACATTGTAAAAGTTGCAGTTTATCACTTTCCTCTCCTTCTCCCCCAGCAGTTACATTACCACATTCGTTTTTATTACAATCTCAGGGTGTCACAGCACAAGTGACATCATGAGGGGACAACAAGGATTTGCCAGGAGTAATCAGAATTGCTCTGCAGTGCCAGAGAGCTCTGAATTCAGAGGGAAGGGGCAGCCTTGCATTTCAGCATGCTGAACATGTGCACTCTCAAATCTATTGCCTGTCACTGGAGTCCCTTGGACTGGAGAAATTATATCCCACAGTTGGGTAGTACAAAGGTAATTCTGTTGCCATATGTTGTGCCAAAGAGCTCACGCCGTGACAGGGTGCATTACAGATTATGCTTTCCCATGTGATGCCAATTTTCTCCTTCATCTGTGAGGGATAAACCTTGCCTCCATTCAGATTTTAAAGTAGCCAAAATAAAACTGCACCTCCAACAAGCTGGCGGTGCAAATTCTGCTTCAAAGAATAAAATAAAATAAAAAGAGAGGCAGAAGGAGCCCAACAATTTTTCAGATAACTGCTTTCATTTTGCACCCAGAATTTATCAACCCCGTGGGAATTCCAGCCCAAATTCAGGAAGAAATGGAGACAAGAACACTTTGACCAGCCTCACACATTTGCTTTATCAAACACTGCAGTACTTTTGAGATTCTCTGGTTGGTTGATTTTGAGTGCTGGCATGGGCAGCATCTCACACAGACAGAAAAAAAATACCAGGAGAGTAGAAAGAAAATAGGTAGAGCCCCCCAGAGCATGTTTAAGAGATTTTGCTCATCTGTCCAATTTATTACTGGATTTCATTACTTAGCAGCAGTGAATTGAAGTGGTTGATAACATGCCACAAATGATTTCACCCATCAGCATCCAGCTCAGCAATAATCAAAAGCCATGGCCACAAGCCTGGGTTTGGGCAGAGCAGGGAAATCAGATGTACCTGAGCATTTCACCCTGGTGAGGCCATGGCACAAGAGGAAAATCCAGTGAACACCAGAGCCTCACCTCGCATGGCAAAAATGGAGACTTGAGGCAGAACTTTAGGCAGAACTACAAAAATAACTCCTAAAGAGGGAAGAACGGGAAGTAAATCCCAACTTCTCACAGTACAGAAACTGCTCCTCGAGGTAAAAGGCTGAGGCAGAAATGCACAAGCATTTCTCATGTTCTCCAGGAGAACAAGTTTCAAACAAGAAACTCCCCTGAATGCAGGCAGTGTGTTCACAGCTCAGTGCTTCGGTCATTTTGGTTTTGAAACTCTTGGAACAGAAAGAGGCACTCAGAGATGGGTCTGCATAATTGGAATTTGATGGCTTGGCAAGGAAAAGCTGCAGTGGAAACTTGCTCAGGTGTATAAAGTCAGTGTCACATCACTTCCCCCTCTATCCATACACCAAGAAAGAGACTGAGCTAGGATATCTAGGCAGGGATTTAAACCTCAGGCCCCTCTGCAGTCATCAGGAATGCTGCTTGCAAGCCCAGGGCTTGAGGAATTCTCATCTTACCCACCAAAAGCAAGCCTAGGACTGAAAGGATGCCCACGCCCTGGGGATCTCCTGCTTTTATGCTTTCAATCAATGAGTTTAGATATTTGTTGCTCCAGTAGGCAGCCTGTAATCCTCACCCCAATTTCAAGGTTACTAGAACAAACTCCTTTTGATTTAAGGCCTTTTGCCTTCAGCTAAAATGGAGCTTATTCTAATTATCTTCATTATAGCACACATAACTCGGGGCTCCCATGGGCATGAGGGTGTAACGAGGATGGCATTTTACATCCACTGACCTCTAAATTAGTGCAAGCTTATTTCACCAGGAGAGGCTACAAAGGAAAATAAATCCTATGCCTTCCACTCAGTTTACAAATGAAATTTTGTGGTTTGTTGTGCGAGCCTCTGTCATCTGCATTCCCGTTTCTCTGGCAGTGCAGATGTCCAAGGCTGTTTTATGTGCCACTTTCATGGCCAAATTGCTGTAAAGCCCAGGGAGGTTTATGGCTACATTAAAGAACATTCTCACATCAAGCCATCCAACTTTGTCACTGTATAACAGCCCCTGGACACCCCCCCTCAGTCAACTTTATAGGAGACCCTCCCACACAACCAGAAGGCCCAAAACCATCAGGTGGTCTTTTGCCATCAGGAAACATTGTGAAACCTTCCTTTGCTTGGTTTGTGGGTCCTCTCTTACCCTTGGGCTCCCAAGATAAAAAGAAAAACCAATGAGAGAATGGAAAGAGTATTAAAGGTCGGGAGAATGGAGAAGAATTATTGCTCCTCTTCAGCTGTGAGACATTCTGACAGAGAATGAGCTGCTCCTAGACTTGTGATCTGTCCTCACAGACACCCCAAGTTGTCAGGAGTCAGTTAGCACAGGAAACAGGGATGGTGATGGCACTGTGGAGAGCACCTCCAGATGAAGAACAGCAAATCACATAATGTTCAGTAAATGCTAAATGTATACTAGATCAACATAAACAAATCAGCTGATTCCCTGCTCAGTCATTTTAAAAGGAATATTTACTACCTAGAACCTGTGCAGTTCTCTCACAAATTCCATCAAGACCTGTCAGACCACGCGTTAAGGAAATGCTGTAAGTGAAATCTGACCGGGTTTGTTATTTGAGTATTTCTCTTTCTCGTTTTAGCATGCCCCACTAGTTGCCAATTACTGCCTACTGTACAATCTATTAAATATTCATGCCAGATATTATTTGCATAGAGCAGCTTTTCTCTGATAAAAAATATGTTATTCATTCACTGCTTAGAAGATTGACCTCAGGTCCCTACTTTAAACACACAGTTATATTGATTGTGAAAATACTCCAGGAAAATTATGTAGTTTATATGCATGCATTATTTCTACTGAGTCATCCTGAAGCTTATATTATAAGCCTCAGTGTTTCAGGTAAAATGAAATTGCTTCACTAAGTAAGGCTGCTTTGATTTCAGCTTTGCTCTGAGCTTTGCCAGGCAAGCAGAAAATCTCCATAGTATGAAAGGTCCTGTTCGTATGGAATGTACAGTCATGCCTTGATGGAATGGTGTGCATTCAGAACACACCAAGCCTTTGTCCAGAGATTGTTTTACAACCCCTTTTTTGTGTTCCTTATGTAAACAATCCTGTGTCCAATATTAATGGAAGATCATCAGAAATAAACAATGAATTTAGGCTTCCAAAGCACTGCTGTGACTATTGCATTATACATGGAGTATAAAGAACAAAAAAAACCCCAAAACCACAAAAAACAAACAAACAAACAAAAAACAACCTAAGGATCTTGCTTCAAACAGGAATAAAATCCCCAAACTAAACCAAAGGAACCCCAAGCAACAAGAGAAAGATAAAATATCTGGATTCCTACTAAAAAGTACTTCTCATGAGTGTGTCCCCTTGAGGAGGAAACTCTGAAATACACCATTTTTGAAAACATTTTCTATATGTTACTGTTCTGCTCCTCTCCCAAGACAGAAACAGTTTAAGAGAATAAACACAGTAGGGAAAAAAAGGAAAAAAGAGAGAAAAAAAAGGATGGGCACATTCTTTGCCTTCCTTTCTCTTTTAGCCTTCTGCTGTTTTATCACACCCTCCTCCTGTATTTCCCAGGTCCTCTCCACATTCTCCCTCTCATCTCCTTGCCTCTCACTTTGTGCTCCTCATTTCAGTCTTCCTTTCAAGGGAACATCACCTCTAGTATGGTTATTCATCCCCTAAAAAACCCCAAGGAACAGAACAATGAGGGAAATCACAGTTCAGCACTAGAGGAATGACATTACCCTGGCACTGTGGTCTTCTGTGGCAGCACATCCATGTCCTGGAGGTGCCTGCTCACCTTCCAAGCCCCACAGCTCCAGGAAGGTTTCAGGCTGTGTAGGAGCCTTTCCTTGGCCCTGTGCAGACAAATTGCAATCACTCTGCAAGGCCATCTCACCCCAGAACTCACAGGGCAGGGATGCAGATGCCATTAAAATGCTGAGCTAAACAAGGGGTTTGAGGGATGGGCTCCTTCCTGAAACTTTGGAATAGGCCAAATAGAATTTATTCTTGACCAGAAGAAGAAGTCCAGGATTTGGTATTCTACTAAATCAGAAAACTAAGAAAAAAGCTCTCTGAAGAGAACTGAAATTGCTGTCCTGGGGTGCACAGTGTTCTGCAGGTTAACCCAATGTGTTCATTTAGCCCTCTTCAGAAAGTGCAAACTTCAGCCTCAGTGGAAGCTCTGGCAAATTCCTGCTGAGCTCCATTACCTGGGAAACACCCCCAGCACTGCAGAGGCTGCCTGGCTCTTTCATCTATCAACAGCAAAGGGGTTTTTCCTAGCCCAAAATAGATGCAGGTACTGGGGAGGATTTTTCCTCTCCGAACCCAGCTCTTCATTCCTAACACTGAATTCCCACATATGCATGTACCCTTGTTTTCCTTAACCCCCAGTGATTATTCAAGGCCATTAAAAAGTTCAATGAGCTAGGGAATGCAGAGACTAATTTCAATCTGCCTTTATAAATGCAAGCGATACAGTAAAGATTTGCCATAATTTGTTCTTGCTGTGACATGATGGAAAGCCAATCATGGTGAACCAGGCTGGAAAACAGATGCAGAGGCTGTTAAAGGTCAGGATGGAAGAATAACAGGTAATAAAATCCTTTACCTATTGACATATTGCAGTGTGCATGTTAAAATTTTTAATAATAGCATTTAAATTTTGTGTCAAGAATTCATTTTTTTTTGTGTTCTTAAATTGGAAGGAGAGAGAATTAAACCAGTTCCTTGTGTGGAGCTCTACTCGTGTAAGTGTGGAAATCCTGGCCTGTACCATAACCTGGCATTGCCTTTTCAAACAAATCAATTCTTGTAACACCTTGGTGTTATCTTCTACAATGCCCAGAAATAGTCAAAAGTGAAACTAAGCTTTTGTTAATTTGTTCACAGGGTTTTACTTTTGGCCAGTAAAGCATCCTTTCCTTTATGAAACTGTTTATTAAAACGATTCAGTACAAGAGTTTCCTGAATGTGGTCATTCCACAGGACACTGTTGCACTAAAACTCCTCCTAAAATGCTTCTCCCAAATGGATCTGAGGCTTTCCCCTCATATTTCTATTCAAACCATTTAATAGTGAGAATGGATGCTTTTGCAATATGGAAATGCATCCCAAGAATGTATCTCTAGAAATAAATCCATAGGAACAATTCACATCTCACCCTAGTGAAAACCTGGAATATTTCCAGTACATTTCTGAAATTATCTTAATGTGCAGAAGTAATAAGTAAGAGAAAATACAGAGCATTTTGTCTATTATACAAATAACTAATTAGTGGAGCTGCTGTGCTGTGGGCCGGCCTGTCTGACCACTGAGCAATTAAATAAAGTGATTCTAGGAGCTACAAGTGGTTGCTTCTGGAAAAGAGCATCCTTCAAATCAAGAGAAAAAGCATTCTTTACTAATTCAATTCTTGTGTAATTATAACCTAATCAATCTTATACAGACTTTTAGGCATCACTATTCTCTTATTGTTATAACATTTCATAATTTAGTACAGCAGTAGCAACCTTAACAACAAAGTTTGGACACTTTCCAGGCACAAGGGCAAGGGACAATTTCTCCCAGATACATTAAACATTTTACCATTACTTAATATTGCATGTAAGAAATACACTTAGACAGAGAGAGAGAGAGAGATTTAGATTTCCCTCAGAGAAAACTCATAGGCACTAAAATCATTAGCTAAATTTCCACCAGCTGCATTAGGGAATACATCATCATTTTGATTTCCCCAGAAAAAGCCTAAAATTCACAAAAATAGGAATGCAGGATCCTTATTTATGCTCTGGTGCGAGAAGGAATTTGGGACTGCAATTCAACAGTTACCAGCACACAAATAGAAATACAGTTTGTCATCAGATATTTGGATTTCCTGTCTTCAGGATCAGACGAGAAAATTCTAATCTGAATAGCTGATGAGAGGTTGCAGGAAACTGAACTTAATTCAGGTACCTGGAGGCCTCTCTGGCCTTCCCTGGGGGTTCAGCAGGGTTATGAGCACATTCCAGATTAGCACATTTTACCCTGTACCTTTGTCTCAAGCACACAGCACAGTAATTGAGAATAAGTCTCAAGCAGGGAGCAGAAAGGACTGTTTCCACACAGTGCATGGCAGTCATTTAAAAGAAAAAATAATAAAAATCTCAGCGGTTGGGCAGATTCCACGTATTTGCTTGAAGATATAACCAGAAGGGGTTTTTTTCCCTACTTCTATTGAAAAATCATGTTTAGGATTAAATGTGCTTATTGCAAATCCTGTGATACTGTATAAATATCAGGCCTTTTGTAAATTTTCCATAAACAGCGACATTACTGACTAAAGCTGATGGTTCTGAGAAGTTACCATTTATAAAGTTAGGATTCCATTACACATTGCACTGTAATTCCAGCTGATCTTTCAGCCACAATTCACTCCAATCAGTTCCAGGGCAGAAACATGCAGGTAGACAGCAGCAGAGGGAATTTTTCCCAAGGAACATCATCAAAGCTGCTCCTTTGGAGCATTTCCTTCATCTGGAAATGTGTGATGGGCTCAGGTGAAGACTGCAGGGGAGACTCCATGAGTGGATTCCCTGCCTCTATCCACCCAAAGTGACTTTCCTGTTGGCATCTGGAAACATTATTATCATCATTTTCAGGAAATATTATCACCCCTAATAGCTGGAATACTCCCAGGCCAGCCAGGGAAAAGTTGCATCTTTTGCTAAGGAGCTGCAGGGCGGCTCTGAGGTGTAGAGCAGGGGTGATTGTTCATCACTGTGAAGGGTTTGTTTTGCAGCCACTGTTCAGGCAGGGCTTCATCAATCCTGTGCATATTAGGTTTAGAAAATCCCCTCCTCACTGGGGAGTGCTTAGTGCAACTAGACAAACACAGATGCTTCCCAGAAATCCCCAAACACTGCCGTGCTCAAAGACTCGCATTTTTCAAATCGACTATGCTAATCTCTGCTGTCCAACGGGGTAGGGTTTGTCTGCTGCAGGATCAGCTGTGTTCAGGTGTAATTGAAAATTATGGTCATCTCTGCAATTTATCTCTGTCACTGAACTGGTCTTGCCACTGCTTCCAAGGAAAAGCTTGGAAAATTATAAAGGAGCGGTGTGGATTGAGAAAGAAAAGTCTGAGAATGCAGCAGAGAGAGGACTGGTTGTTCAGCTCTGTAACAATTACCCAACTTCCTCCCGCTAGGCAGTCCTCACAGATTGTAATTGTCATTCCTTGTCTTCACTCTGGTATTTTGATCTAAACTTACATTCCATTCTTCTCCCTCTATGTGGCTAAATTCCATTCTTCTCCCTGTTTGTGGCCTGGGGATTCTCGATGGTACTTGAGACGTCAAGGAAGTAAAAACCTTGTCCATTTTGAATTTTGACCAGCTGAGGCTGAAAAGGAACCAGATGGCAACAGTGAGGAGCTGCCATTCCTTGCCCCTACAGACTCAAAAAACTCTGCTGGGAGTTATAAAAGACTCTGCTGAGAGCTATTCCCAGGTCAGGATTTTCTCATGGAAACATATCCATCTGAGCTCAACATTAAGTTTAAATAGATGAAGTAATTCTTAGGTCAAGTTTTAAGTAAAGAAACCTTTTTTTTATTAATCAAAGTGTGATAATAGTCATTACCTGTGCATTGAAGCACACCTGGAGACTGGACACTTCAGAATTCATTCACAGCCATGCCCTCCCTGCTGCCACGTGGATGCAAAAGCCTGTAACCTACTTACCCCATTCTGTTAGAAGGTGTGAACTGAGCCTGCATGGGTTTTCTTGCCTTTTAATAGCTCTGGCTTTAATTTCATTACTCTCCTGGTTTGAATACAGCCTAATGCAGCTGTTTGGAGCACACCTGTGGAAGCCTGGGCAGTGAGGGGTTAATGTTAAAATTAGACCTGGATGTGCCTGGAAGGAGGGGGCAGTACAAAGGTAGGGAAACACCTTTCTGGAGGCAATTCTCCTCCTCAGGGCACTGCAAGAGCAGAAGTGGTGTCAAGGGGTGGGCAAGACAAATAGAGAGGGATGGAGACCCCCAAAAATCCCTGAAAGCTCCCCAGCCCATCCCAGAGAGATCCAGAACCAAGTGCAGACACACACTCATTGACATGAGGGTGAAAAACTTCATCCCAGGGTGGAGAAAGCTTACCCATGGGGAGATAAACACACAAAACCTGAGTGATGCCCACAGGGACACCCTGGCAGCTGGATCAGCGCTGCCCCAGGTGATCTCCTCACCTCCCTACCTCATCTCTCTCACACTCTCCTTCCCTCTTCTAGGTTATTCTTCCTTTTCTCCTACAAGTACATAAGGGCAGAACATGCCAATTTCCATTGCCACGTGTAATAAAACCCCTTCTCAGCTTTATTTAATTTTTTTGGGGGCCCTTTTGGCTTTTTGCCATTCTTTTTCACCTACAGATATCTCCAAATTTTGGGTGCAGCCACTGCCCTGAACAGCACATCCCAGCTCACTCAGCAGCAAAAGAAAAACAGGAAAGGCAAATAAATAACCACTGTTGCATACTGAAGAGATGTGCAGGTATCACAGAATACCAGAAGAGGTGATAGAGTCTGAATTATTGAATGCCAGGTGCTTTGAACCCTAAAAAGCACAGTGCACTGTAGAAGAATTTGCAGGAGTTTGGAAAGGTGCTTGTGAAAAAAACCAAACCATCAGAAGACTGGTTTTTTTATTGTCTGCTCCATAATCATGTCCTGTACAGACAAAGGAATGGCCCAGTGTTACTCGTGGGATAACAGAATCCACCCTGCTCTGTTTTGGCTCGAGGCATGTGCTTGTGGTTTCCAGCTAATCCCCTAATACTGGAGTGAAAATTGCTGGGGATATATCCAGACAGGATTGCTATGATCCTCAACACTGCCTCATCATCTTGGATTTCAAAGAACAAGCCCAGCTTGAAGAATAAACTAACATTTGATGTTATATACTTAATTTAATTTCGAATATTAGAGTCATATCTTTATAAGATACTTAATGAAAATTTAAGAAGCAAAAAAAAAGAAGAAGAAAAAGAACAAATGAGGATTTGTTCCGCTCAGCACAGAAAACAGGCATTACACAGAGGCCAAAAAGAAGATTTTTTTATAAGAAGCTGTAGACTGAATAGCAGAAGGCCCACAGCAAGCAGAGATCAATCTGCTCTCCTGCATGGCAGTGGAAATTAGGAGTACTTGCACAGAATCCCACAGTTTGAGTTGCCTAAGACCAAAGTCAGAACAAATGAAATTAAAAATCAGGGTAAAATCAGAACAAGTAGCATGTGCAGTATAAGAGGCATGCATGAAAGATTAAAATACCTCAACCTGGCAACAGAGAAGAAATGTAACAATGGAAAATAGGAAAAGAGATAATGTAACGTGAAAGATGATGAAAAGAGTGTAGACTCATGGCAGCCATTTAACATTCTCCAAGTTCACAAATACCGGAATGCAGATAATTTAAAATCCAACATGACAAAGGGAAGTTTCCTAAGTATCCTGTCTAACCAAATAAAACTGCTTTGATTAGGGAGGGGTTTGTGATATAAAATATGTACAATGCCTGGATCTGCATTTATCCTTTCATGGGCACCTGTGGGACATTTTTGCCACTGTAAGGGAAAAACTTTCCATGGCCAAATCTCCACGTTCACAAGGCAAAAAGCAAGTGGAAAGCAGAACCTGGACTTCTCTAGAGGAAAGTGTGCCCTGCATTCCCAGCAGGGCCAGGCAGAGCAGAGAGCCCAGGGCACCTCTAGAGCTCCTCCAAAGGATGGAGACTCTGCAGACTCCTTGGGAAACTTATCCCAGGGTCAGATCACATCCACAGGACAATTTTTTTCTTATGCTTAAGTAAGAACAGCTTCAGGAAGCACAGCAGCACCTGGCTGATTAAATGCAGCTCACTTCTTCAGTGTGGTTTCTCTCTCTGAACTCTCTCTTGCCTCCAATGCTCTCAGTAAATGTTGAAACCATTTCAAAGCACCATATGCTGGTGTTTTCTAAACTATCATTTTCTGCAAATTGCCATTTCATAGAAATTTAGGTGAAAATGCTTTTGTTCTTATTTGGATGAAAACCCATTTAGGCAGATGAATAAATTCCCTGAACATGCAACTCCTGACATTTGGCTATCTCTAGCAGCAGATAAAACTAGCAAGTCAAGCTCATGATTCTCTACTAATTTACCTCATGTACAGCATATTTTTCAACATCTCTGCTTAAAAAATTAATTTACCTTTGAGAGTCATCATTAGTGTTATACCATAAACAAGTTCTTTTGTTTGAAATGGTAATCTTCAGAATTTCTCTCCTATAAAAATGAATTTTAAAGCTAAATACTCTGTAAAAAAAAAAAATTGGTTCATTTGCTTTTGTCATAGGGCTTTTAGATAAAGCAGCCCCAGATGAATGAAACAAGTTCCTAATTTCTGGTGATTTGATTCCTTAATTGAATTAATTAACTGGCTTTTTCAAAGTTTTTACAAGTAAGCTTAAACCTTACAGTAATGTTGGAGCAGGAATCAGAGCCTGATTTTTCAAATGGACCAAACCACCTCTGAGTGGATCTGCAAATGCTCCCACTTCAGTCAGCATCAGCCAGAGAGGGGTTTTTAAGCAAGCAGCAAGAAGGGAACAAGGAGAGTAGAAAAACAGGACAAGGCAGAAGGGTCACAAAGACAGCACTTGGGAGCTCAGGTGAGCCATGACACACCTGCCTAGAGATCCTGCAATGCATTAATGCCAAAATTTGCCTGTGAGCACCTGAGACTGCTTCTTCTGGCTGGGCAAAGGAAGCTCTGATTTAAAGAGTGAAGGAAGCTCTGATTTAAAGAGTGAAGGAAGCTCTGATTTAAGGAGTGAGCACCTCCAGTAGTTACTGTCCTTCTCACTTTGTGCCCAAAAGGTGTTGCCTTGTTCTTTCCCAGCCCAGGAAAACACTCAGTGGTGGGGTGAAACATCCCCCCAAAAGTACAGATGAGCCCTTCAGCTCTCCTTCCCACGGATATCAGCAAAGAACAGAAGGACATGAGGTAAATCATGTTCAAAAATCGGATGAAGTTTGGTGATATGGGGCTATCACAGCCTGGAAATTGCATTTCAGGGTTACTCCCAGCCTGCTTATCCTTTCATCCGTGCAGAAGAGAGACTTGCAGCCTCTGCCTTCCATTTGCTCATCTCTTGGGTACAGAAATACTAAAGATTTGTCTCTAAATAATTGGAATAATTTCTAGAGTATTTATGATTAGAGCACTGTAAATCCACAGGACCTGATCAAAGCCACCCTGTACTCATGAGCAAAAATATCCTTGATTTGAGTGCCCTTGGGATGAGGCTTCCAACCCTGACCCCTGACCTGCTCCCAGTACAGCCTGGGAAATAACCCAGCTGCAGCTGAGGGCAGATTTTTAGAGTAACTTGGTTGTGCTCTGGTCTATTATTATTTAAACCTTTATCCTGACTACCTGAGCTGTTCGAAAATCAAATTTAAACATAAAAATTGCACTCTCACATAATGGAAGAGGATTAACGATTGAAGCAGTTGTCCAAGACAAGACAATCAATGATTCTGTGTGGCTGCAACAGCTGAGACAATGAACTTCAGACCCACAATGAAAAACAATATTTGGTGCTGCCTTTTGCCATATATTCTGATATTCCATAAATTTTGAATTGTGCTCTATGTTTATATATATATATCTAAATATTCCTGGCTCTCAGCCTCTGGCTCTGAAGCTGGTTCCTTGAAAGCTAGCCTGAAGAATTTTTAGTTCACAGATAATGTGAAGAACCACCAGAATAATTGTCCTTTTAATGATCATCTGCTAAGTTACAGTTTCTCTAGAAACAACATCATAGAGAAAATCCTCCTGCAAAATTCCACAGGAGACACATTTAATTCAGAAAGGCTGAATTGCATGTTACAGCAAGACCTGATGGTTTGAAAGAACCCACTGATTTTCAGTTCCATATTCCTAGCATAAATACTTAGAATTTGAGAATGGCTTCAGCTGAGAGGATTCTTCAGAGACGAATTTAAATGTTTGGTGGGATGGTGATGTAATTTGATAATACAAGTTTTTGTTTGCTTTCTTAATCACTTTTTAATTGCACTGCATTCTTCTCTTTGATAGATAAATTTGCATTATGGAACACAGTAGAACAAGAAGGCTGAATGTTATTAGTTTTCTATGAATTAATATACTTCTAACACTCAACTGCTCATTTCCTCCAAAATCACAGTCACTGCAGCTGACTCAGAGAGCCAGACCCAGTGAGGTGAACAGAATTCACACCTTACATTAAAATACATGGCTTTTAAATTTTACTATTTAAACAGTTTGACATGCTAAAAAGAGTCCTTCGTTTCTCTCAATTAATAAGAAAATTGCAATAAACACTTCTGTGTGTACTCTACCAGAGAACCCAAGAGGTATTAATATCAAGCCTTGCTAGCTCTGGGTTATTCCAGATTTTCTCTTTCATTGTTGATCATTTACCAAACCTCAAAGCCAACAGTGATTTTTGGGTGACAAGTATGGAATATTCAGAGTCTGGGGATTTTGTCATTGAGTCAGTTTAAGGTAAACACTTCCATAATTCCACGTTGCTTTCTTCAAACAGTGGCTGTCTCAAGCACAGCTGGTTTCAAATGTGACTGCTTTCCACCGAGCAGGGTCTCTCTGGGCAAAAAGGAGAAGCACACGAGTGGCAAGTGCAGCAGCACTGAGAGCTGCAGTCACTGAAACTGCTGAGGAGGTGAGGGATCCTCCAGGACAAGGACACTGAAAGGGGCTCAGATTATTCCCCAAAGTCCATCTGAGATTTGCATCTGCAGTTCTTTCATTCCAAAAGGAGCTCAGCAATGCCAGGAGCAGGAGGTGGGGGTGACCAGCAGATGGAGACAGGGATCAAGGCAGGGAGCTAAGGCAGAACTAAATATCCACAGCTCTGTTTATTTTCCACCTAAGAGTTATCCTGGCCAATGTTTGTTTGTTTTGCTGGGACTATTTTTTTTTGTTAAATACCATTAAACTGGCAAACACTTTGCCCATTATGTCAAAGGGGAGAAAAGCCTTTTCCATTGCAAGCATGAACTCTGCTCCACAGACTGTGCCCTTACAGAACGCTTCTTGTACCTGAGAACTCCTCACACCTCCTGCTAGGAGACAACAAAATGCCTTCAGTTATGGATCCATGAATAATGACAACCCCCGTTATCAACTTTTGCTACAATATCTGCATTCATGCCGTTCTTTTGTTCTGAGCTGGTGTCTACAGTGTTGTAAAAGCCTTTATTTTCACCCACCTGAACGTCTTTCACAGCACAGATGAAGGTCAGTGCTTTTATAAGCTTTCCTCCTCTGTAAGCCCATAATACTCTTATGACATTAAGGTATGTACTTAAAGACTTGATTGCTGGCTTTCATTTACTTAATATCTTGGCAAGTTTGCAGTACTGCCATGAAATCTGTTTAGTAGCAAAGCACACAACTGTTCTGCTTTTTAAGCTAGGCTTATTTATATAAATTTATTCCATAGCCTGCTCATCTTATTTTAATGGCCAGATGTTCTTTTCTCTTCACTTCTTAATAAACAAATACCCTTAACTAACCAGACATTCCCAAAGTTCTTCATCCTAATGGCTTTGATTTTTCCAGCTTTTTCTTTGTTTTTTTTTTTTTGGCTACCTTCTTCTATGAAGAGTCAAGGGCACTAAAGGTATTTCCAACATAAAAATATTCATTTGTGAGGGAAGGACATCAGACTCCTGCTCTCAGAAGTAGTTTTCTTCAATATCTAACTGCAAGCTCACCACTTTCTCTAAAGTGAGCCTGACATCTGTTTTTGTTTACCATTTGGTAATGACATGGATTCATACTAAGAGGATGAAACAAAATTTAAATATAAGTATTCCCTTAGATGCACTGGATGGAGAATATAGCATTTTCAAGACTCTATTCATCTCCTAACAGGGTACATGGAGGCTGCAGGATGGCTTGGCTGTTTTAAAAACAGTTGGATTTGCTGCTGGTTTACAAAAACAATGCTGTGGAAAACATTTCATATGAAGACAAACCCGAAAAACCACAAACAACAACTTCCTCACATAACAAAAACAAAGAAAAAGCTTTGCATTTCCAATGCAGCATTTGACCAGTTTTAATTCTGACTGTAAACATTCTTTTAAGGATGAGCAAATGGCTCTGCTCATTATCAAAGTCAGGCTAAACCCCACAGTAAAAAGAGATAATGCTCATGTAAAAGACAATGAGAAGAGCACAGACTCACGTCAGTAATTGTAATCATGAACCTGCTATCACAAAATCAATGCCAAAATCCCAAATAAAATCTATTAGAAATATTCCAGGACTGTATTAGACCCTATACTGCATGTTTATGTAACCCAGACTGTGCTCTCCCTCCCTCTAAGTTATTTCTCAGTGACACTACACTGCAGTATGTGGGTGACTGGTCATCGTCCCTCTAAGAAGCCTCCAGCCATTGACACTCACCATGAGGATTAAAATTATCTGTAAGCTGTAGATTAAACCCTAGTTCAGCCTAAATGGCACTGTCAGAAACAGTCTGTGTTTTGCTGAATTATGGGAATTTACCACTGACAACACATTTGAAAAGCTCCTTAAGACAACTCTATAGTGCTCTGCTTTATGTAGAATCACGACGGGAATTGAACCATCAACAAAAACTGATTTTATTTAGCATGATTCCTCTCGTCCTGTTTCACTTGCACATGAACCATTTTAAAAACAGTGGCTGATATCTTCTAGACGGAGCTGCCCTCATCTGATCCAGCCTTGCAGGACCACAAACCATTTCCAGCTCCTAAAGCAAAGCTGTTTGTAGCAAGCCAGGAGTGGCCCAGGGGCGGCAGCAGCAGCAGCAGCACCAAGTGCCAGCCGCAAATCCCAGATTTAGGAGCTGAGGCAGAATCCCAGACAATGGAAATTGTTCAGCCTTTGAGGCTGCCAGCAGTTTGGGCAGCGACATTCCCAAAGCTGGAGTTTGTGTGGCAAAGCTGAGCACCACGAGATGCCACTCACCCTTCCTTTCATCGCCTTTGGCTGCGGTGAGGGATGAAAGGGAGGAAATAATGAACCCTATGCAAAAGGAAGCAAGAGCAATTTACTCCCATTCGAACGCTTTTTACATCAGAAATAGAAGGCATTGTGCGCTGTTCAAAGGTGCTGATCACACAGCCCTGGGAATCAAAGCTGCTGATGCGCTTGGAAGGTATTAAACACCCAGTTAAAACAGAATTTCCAAGTGTCTTTTGGTGTCTGAGCATCAGACAGCGTAGGTTGAAGCATGGAGTGGTACCCCTGAAATTAATAACTTTCCTTAACCATCAGATCTCAGTACTGTAGGTCCTGATTAATGATTTTGGAGCTGACAATTCAGGAAATTGCTCGGTGTAAAAGGAGCTTAGCTGAGTTTGACCCAGGCTGGAGGAGTGGGGAGGGTTTGGATTGTCTAGAATTGGTGAAGGGGCTACCACGACATCACCTAACACCAGGGACAGCAGAACAGCCAGGCTGGCATCTGCAGTGAGTTTTGTCCTTGAAGCCTATCAAGGAATATGAAAAGGAAAACGTCAGGGAAGACAGAAAAATTAATTAATCTGTTGGATTCTTTCCTTCATTTTGACAGACAAATTTAAGGAAAGGAAAGACTAACTTTAATATCATGCAAAAACATAAGGATATTGCAATCATAGAGGACCTCAAGCACTGAGTTAATTCTCAACTGTAATTCTAATTACAGACTTCATAAATTAGTTTTGATTCTTCCTGAGAAGTTCTTCATGGACTGTGTTCTGAGGTAATAATATCTGATGTAATTTATAGTGTTAGGAAAATTCCTTTACAAGTCTCATATGATTGCCTTCAGTGAGAGTAATTATTCCCTTCTAAATTTTTGATTTACAGGTCTTGTTTCAAATGAAGTCTAAAAGGTTAAAGCCAGGGCTGAGATGGTTCTGACTCTCTTGGACACAAGGGGAATGCTCTTTCAGCCCTCCTGAAACAATCTTGGATTCTCACAGGGAAGAAGCCTTTTCTTATTTAGATTGTAGAATTTCCTGGCTTTTATTCAGGAAAGAAAAGCTTCCCACAATTTGTTGATTCTCTCAAGCCCTGAATTTGTAAATCCAGTAGTTAGGCTGTGATTGTAAGAAAGGGAGTACAAGAATCATAAATTCTGGCAATGGTTTGGGTTGGAAGGGACCTGGTTCCACCCCTGCTATGGCAGGGACACCTTCCCCTGTCCCCAGCTGCTCAGAGCTCCATCCAGCCTGGCCTGGAACGCTTCCAGGGATCCAGGGACAGTTTTTTGGGCATCCTGTGCCAGGGCCTCCCCACCCTCACAGGGAGCACATTTTTTGTAATATCTGATCTAAACCTCACTCCTGTCACTTTAAAGGCAACGAGCCTTGTCCTTTCACTGCACCACTTGGTGAAAAAAAAACCTCTCCAGGATTCTCATCGGCCCTTTAATCACTGACAGGTGCTTGAGCCTCAAGCAAGTGTTTAGGAGTTCCTGCTAAGGTGACCACATTGCTTAGATCCCTACAGACTTTTCCTGCCTTGATGACCACATTGCTTAGATCCCTACAGACTTTTCCTCCCTTGACACCTGTAGATTCCCTAAGCTTGGTCGCTCTTCCTGGATCTTTGCCCTGCCCACACCAGCCTGCCTCATTCTGCATGCTCTCCCTGAAAAGTGAGAGTTCAGGGGGATGGATTTATGTCCTCCTTTATCTTCAGACTGCTGATGTTACTGGGAAAATAGCAGAGCTAATTCTCTGCTTACACAAATTGTCCTTTTCACTCCTCTGCATCTAACTGATATGAATGTAATTAACTCCATTAACTTGCACGGTCATATTCTCTCCCCACCTCCCTTTTTTTTTATTAATCCAAATGAAATAGGATTTGGATCCCTGCTTTGTGAAGCCAGTGCTGCAGAGACTGGTGCTAGGGAAGGCACCTGCTCTAGAAATTCTCCAGTTTACAGCGCTGTCCATACCAGGAGGGTTTGACACACTCACACAGGCAGGCAATCCACAGTGCATTTTAATTTAGATGAACCCTTGCTTTTGAGAGGATTTAGGCTATCTCAGCGATGGCTGATTGGCATAAAATTAAAAGGGAGAAAGAGTGGCTTTGAAAGTGGTTGTGAATATATTTAACTTGGTGGTGTACTGAGGGAATGAACGGACTGCCTCTCATGACCTGTGTGGAAAGGCAGCAGAATAAAAATGTGGCTCTGCACTTTGCCTTTCCTTTTTAATACCTGTCACGTCTCAGATTTGCCACCTTTAGATGAATTGCTGTTCCTCCCATGCATAGTGTGAATTGTTTGATGTATCTTTCAAGGAGCTGTTAAATCTGGGATACAGTAAAGTTGTGTAACTTATCCTGAGTCAGGGATGACATTCCTCTCCATTGCACCCAGCAGCAGGACAGTGAGACACGGGACTTTCAGTTTTGCTAATTGTTAAGAAGAAACACCTTGCCCCATTTATTTAGTTAGAAGAAATTATTTCTTGTCATATGCCCAACTATTTATTGTAGGCAACAAAAAAATGAGAGGCGAATTCACAACACCTACAACCACTTGAGGGAAAACATGCCACCCACCCCTTTTCTTCTCATATCTAGATGGATTCCATCTCCACACAGAGAAAATACTGGAATGCAGCTGTCCTGGAGAAAGGGTTTCTACAGAGCAGCAATTTTGTTGCCTTTAGAACAAATTCAAATTGTGCATCGATGAGAAATTCAAAGAGAAAAGACACCACAATAGCTGAGACTGTGACACAAGGATGTTCCAACCAAAATAGTCACTCCCATGGGGATTTTCTTTGAGCCTTTAATTTTCTTTAGTTCTTTTCTTTAGAAACTGTGCCTCTTGAAACAACAGTCCTCGTACAAGAGTTTGCAAGCAGAATCTAGAAAGATATGCTGAGTTATCATTTTATTCTTTGACATTTGTTAATATTTGTGCCTGAGAAGTGAAAACAGTTCTGGTATTGGGGTGGATTGGATCTTGCTTGTATCCAGAGTTATTTTTTAGTGGTGAAACATTTTAGATTGGTATATTGTAAGCCAAAATAAAATAAAGCTAGAAATATCAAAACAGTGATAACAAATCTGTAAAGATTTTAAACAGATGAAGCTGACTGGCACCTGTTAAATTCTCTTTACCTGACTTAGCTGTTTTTTCTTTATATAAAAATGGCCAAAACAAAACTGGAGAAGGTTTTTATCCAATCAAAAATGTTGATATATAGGACAGAAAGGATCTATATGATACTATCTTTGACTATTATCAAATCCTGCAGAAAAAGCAAAATATCCAGCGAGGGAAGAGTTCCCAGCCATTTCAGGGGAACACAGAGGGATTGTACCAGCCCATGTTTAAAGAAATGTTGTTCAATCCTCTCCTAATTCTCCCTCATGAGAGATGGGACATGACATTTATAGGCAGAACAGGCAGGAACAGCCACGCTCAGGAATCAGCAGGGCTGGAGGAGCAGGGGAGCCTGCCCAGAGCCAGAGCTGCTCCAGTACCACCAGCACCAGCCCTCTGTACTGGTGCCTTGGGATGCAGCTTTCCTGTTTGCCACGTGTTTGTAACCCTGCAGTTCTTTAGTGTAGAACTCTAAACTCCACATCCAGGGTCAGCTGCTGTTCTCCCATTCTGCTCAGACACAGCAATTCCTCTCCAGGCCTGGAATCAAGGACACCTCACTGCCTCAGGCCTGGGAGATGGAAATAAAAGTGAGTTTGTGGGGAGCAAACTTGAGGTAAATGACTTCAATACCTGCAGCTGGAATTGAAAAATTTACCCCCAATATACAAATGGATCAAACACAAAAGTGTGAAAACCTGTGTCCCAGTGTCCATTTTTTGGGTGTAGCTCCTGAGGGGTTTTGTCTGTCCTAAATGTACCCGAAGACCCTTCAATAAACAGAACTGCTTTTTATTCCCTTAATTCTGTCTGGCCCCTGGTTTTAGGTGGCCCCAAAAAGGCAGCAGCACCACAGAGCTGAACCAGCAGCAGCAGCAGCCACCTGTGCCAGAGCCTCACAGCTGCACAGCCCTGTTCTCGCTGGGGAGGCCAGTGCAAGGGCTTTGCCCAGCACACATTTAAACCCTAATTGTTCCAGCAAAGCTGTCACCTCCTCAGCACAGCTCGCTGGATATGTCCTCTGCCACAGTCAGTCTTTCTAAAAACCTCAGCGTGAAAAGTGCAGGATGTAGCAGTCCCTTCCATGTTAAAAGCTGTAGTTCTGAGCCTTTAATTAGTACTCAGAAGGTGAGCCTTTAATTACTAATGTTTCACAGTCTGAAGCACCCTAGGGCTTCCAAACATCCTGGTGAAGGCAGGAAGGATATTTCAGACTATTTCAGACTTCATTTCAATTCCCTGAAACTTTTGTCAACAGCCTCATTGGAAATGGAAACTGCTCAGCGCTGCTCAGCTGTGCTGCCTCAGCTGCTAAACCAGCCCAGCCCTGAAAAAAAAAAACCTGCCCTCATTAAAAGAGACAGGCATGAAATAAGACTCAGCTTCAAAAACCTCTAAACTACTGCAACACTGAAAGATGAATATAAACTTTTGGGGCTTTTCTATATCACAAAGACATTTGGCCATAAAAATATTTGATGTGCCGGGTGCATGGTGAGCAGGAGGTGAGCAGAGGCGTGCTGGATGTGTCTGAGTCCCTGCCTGGGCTGCTCTGCACACTCACACCCCAGGCACACCTCTGGGGCTTGCTCAGACCTGCAGGGAGCTTTTCTGAGGGCTGCTGGCAGATTTTCTGTCACCAGAAGGAAAAGCTCCTCAAAATGCCACAGCTCACAGCACAATGGGCTGTTTTGCAGGCCGGCAGGAAACGCTTCCAGGCTCTTTTCTGCTGTGATGTGGGTGCTCACCTGCTGCTCTCACACTCCTCACAGGCTGGGGTTTGGGGTTACAAACCCCTGAAACCTCCGAGTAGGCTCAGGCACACTTCAGGGCAATCCTGCACGGAGCAGGGCAGGTTTCATCAGCCCAGTGATAGATGAAGCACGTAAGGATAATTGATGGCCACTCCTAGGAAAGACACCTTGGATGATTAAATGATATTTCTACTTCATTCTTAATTCAAAGCTGGTTATTACATGTGCAGTTACTCATGTTACACTTCCCAATTTGAAAAATGAAGGTAACGAAGTTGAAAACCTCTTTAACAATTTAGCCAAGGAAGAGACACTCAGGTATTGCACTGAAACCATGAAAAAGGCATCTGTTCTGAGCCCTGTGTTTTAAACTGAGCATTCAAAACATCTTTACTCATTCATGTTGACTTCCAGTGTGAATTCTCAAAATCTTATCACACTGCAGCCATTCAGCAGAGACAAATCTCTGTCTTGTAAAAGTCATGATTTAGTGTGGCTGCACCAGAATTAGCTTCCATGGGCTTGTATAATGTTTTCTTTTTATGAAGTTCTGCTAATTAACAACACAGAGCATTGTAAAATCTGCAACCAGAATTCTTTTGAACTTTTAATTTTTATTTTTAAAAGCCATTTAAATATTTCACAGGTGCATATGATGATGTCTGGAAAAAAAAAAAAAGAAAAATAATTACAAGGTGTTTTTTGGGGGGGGGCAGTTGTGTGTGTGGGTTTTTTGTTTGGTTTGGTTTTGGTTTTTGTTTGGTTTGGGTTTTGGGGTTTTTTTTATTTGTTTGTTGGTTTGTTTAGTTTTTTTTTCAAATTAGCAGGGACAAAAATTACATTGGATTGCACAGTCTCTAATGTCAATGAACTGACTGATGAAACACCATTGACACTGGTAACACCAGCAAACCTTTGTGTACTATGCTTCATATTTAGTGTTCAGGGAAAACATGATCTGTTGCAGCTCTAAAGAGCAACTCTGATCTCTAGAGAGGAGTCTCAATGATCCCATTAACATTGATCATGTTTGAAGAAGTCTCAGGCACAATACATTATTAATATGAGCCCCTTTCTCTTTGTTTTTTTAATGGTTTCAAAAGAAACAAAGGGCATTAGATAGAAATGTCTCCATTAAAAAACCTAAGTGGTTAGGCTAAAGCCCCCCCCAATGACAGGAAATCACAGGAAATCCAGAATTCAAAGTTGCTGCTCCCCCTGAGTGTCTCCAGACATCAGCTGAGCTGGTGTGCAATACTTTGCAATATTGAATCCTGGAATAAGTTCAAAACAAGGTGACTAAAAATGAGTCACCTCCCTCCTGCAGCTTCTGTCCAAACCTTAATGCATTTCTTGTGTATCAGACCAGTGACTGCCTCCTCACTGTCACTCCCTTAACACATGGGATTGTTCACAGGAATTTCATCTTCCATGAAAGACAAAATCATGCTAAGAGGGAAAAAATAGAAATTCTCGAGGGATTTGATGGAAAAATCTTGCTTAGGATGCTCATCTCCCAGGCTAGATGTAACCTTAATATAGAAGTATCAAAAATCTGAAAATCAGAATATGGCACGTGACCAGACTTTTTTGAAGGTAGTGGAAAATAATTGTAAGGGACCAGGCCTGCTATTCCTGTCCTCATCATCCAGAGCAAATATTCAGCTAAAGCCAGACCTGTTCCAGGTTGTCCAACACAATATTTTTTTAAGTATTCCAAAAGAAGATGGAATTACCCATTTCTCTGCATTACCCCTTCTACCATGCAGCAATGCAAGTTTGGGGTGGAGGCACAGCGCAGAGAGCAGCAGGGAGCTGTGAGGTGAATGAATCTGTCAGAGGGAGTCATTGCCCAATCCCCCACGCCTAGGAAACCTCTCTGACCTGCCCCAGAGGCACAGAGGCCTCGACTCCACGTTCAGTGTGGGGATATATTAGAATAGCAACTTTAAACACCAAGAATAGGAATTGCTCTTGACCCACGCTGCAGTTCACACAACTGAGTACGTGGTTCCCTTCCTGCTCATTCCACCCCACACCCCTCATGGCAGCATTCCCTTATCCACAGGCTGACATGAAAAATCACCCCAAAACCAGGGTTATGTGCCTTGGCCACTCCTCTAGGAACAAAACATGTCACCTAGAAAGGAGTCCCACGTGCCAATCCCACGGGAACCTGAGAGCAGATCAGCAGAAAGCCACAGGAGCACAGAATTAATTGCATCTGACAAACAATTACTCATAAATTGCTGCTCCAGGTATGCAACAACAGAACTTCATGAGCCATGAAGACACCTGCGATGGATTTCACAGCCCTTTTGCATTCTGTGTGTGCAGAACAGCAGTGGCCTCCTGGCAGTGGCAGGGCTGCTCTCAGGGGATGAGGTGGGAATTCAGGAGCTGGCACAGAGGAGCTCTGGGAATCCTGCACTGAGCTGGATCCACCTGAACAGAGCCAGATTGCTTTCACAAGCATCCATCTCCAAAAGCTGCTTGTGAAGCAGCTAGGTGTTGTCTTTCTCAGGACAAAGATGCCTGATGTGCTATCACTGAGGTGATCAGGGTTATTCAAGAGGCAGTGCTCATATAGCAGGGCATAAAAACTCCTCATGGAAAGGAAAATGTTGAGGAAACCCTCCCCAGATGATTTTTCCCCCCTGAAATTTAAAACATCCAGTGACTGGAAGCCAATGGACAAACTTGCTTTTTCCATTTTTATGGCCTGGGAAGGACAGAGCCCACAATGAAGATTTGTAGGCTGGGGTCACCAACTGGAACTGCAAAACCGACTGCAAATTTTTTGCCAGTGCTCCAAAATAAAAGATCACTCTGGCATTGCTAATGGGTTTACTGAAAGAGTTTACTTAGCTTACAAATCAATACAAAACAACAGCAAAAATACCTTTTTCTTTTCTTTTACCAACAGCAAACTTTCCTAGTGGGAATGCCACTACTCACAGAATTATATCTGCGCAGGTTTTTTTGAGCACAGTAAAGTCTTCAATTCTCTTTAAAAAATGATACTGTAGGGAAAAGCATTCCTGCTTTGTTGTAACATATTTCCTTCTTTTTTCTTTTTTTCTTTTTTTTTTTTTTTTAAAGGTGAACCTTAACCTTCAAAAGATTTCCACCTAGCATTTCTTCTAATGCATGTAGGCTAACCTAGGTGGTTTATGGTCCCTTGTTATATAAAGTTCAGGAAAATCTTATTTAATTTCCAATCAAGCCTCAATGATTTGGCTTTCAGTTCTCACAGTACTCTTCGTTGAATGAAAAGCAGTTTTTATATGGAATTATTCATGTGTACACCTTGATTTCATACATGTATACACAAGCACACAGGCACACCATACATGTGTGTGTGTATCTATATATGTCTAAAATCAAAGAAATGTGGTTGTTAAAGTTTCCTTTCAGAGAACAGCAGCAAAAACAGCAGGGGGCAAGCAGCAGCAGCAGCAGCAAAATGGGAAGAGCTTTAGAGTGCAGAGCATGAAAAAGATCCCAAGCACGTTAGAAAGAGATTTGTGCAATGGTGTTCCAGCATTAGGGAAATATCTGGTTATGCTGGCTTTTTAAGGTGCATCCCTAAACAGTTGGTATCAATTACCACTGGCAGGTAAAATTCCAGTTCTGTCTTTGTGCAAAAAAACAGATTCTATTCTTTAGGGAAGATGTTGTCTACTTGCACCCACCAAAAGCTGTTTTCTGAAAAAAGGAAATTCATGTCTTTTTTGAAAATGCAATTTAAAACAAAGTGCTTTTATTGATAAGTACTTTTATACTTGCTGCATGCACATTAAACTAAATACTACAAATAGTAGATGTTTCCTTCAAGAAAACCCAAACCTTGTATCCAGCTGAATCCCACCAGGCATTAGAACGGCGTGCCCTGAAAAACCAATGAAATCCAGACACCAGAGATGATTGCAAAGATATTTGTAGTGGTGTTGACCTCAAACAACTTGATTTAAAAAGAATAAAAAAACCCAACTCAAAACAAGGCTAATTGTGTCTTATTAAATATTAAATCTTCTTGCAAGTCTTTCCCCTGTACAACCTGTTGGCAGCTGTGGACACAGCTCAGGACAAGCAGCCTTGCATCTCTCATGAGAAGAGAAAGGATAAGTGATGGATTTACAGGGTGGATTGCTGGTGCCTGAGTGAAGGATGCATCAATCCAAGGCAAGGTGGCTGCTCTGCCTGGGCACTGGGTGCTGGAGCTCCCACATTAACCAGGCAGGTTTTTCCCCTTCTCTGCTCTTTATCAGCCCACCCCAGAACCTTGCTGCCCATTTCAGCTCTGTTAATAAGTTGTAAACCCCTCTCTGTTTAAAGGCAGACTAATTTAAGTACTCAAAGTCCACACATCTATTTGGAACTTCCTGACATTTGATATTTGCTCTGGAGTTCAGCAAGATTAACATTTCGAGGTCAAAGTCATTCAAGTCCTTAGAAAGTAATGCTTGTAATAAAATCCATGCCTGTCTTTATGCTGGCAGATGTTAATTATGTCTTTTCTACAGCACCAGATATCAGAACAGAAATAGAGCCTCTTATAAAATGGTCTTGATCATTCAACACCTACCCAATTAATTTTAAATATGGAAAATAAAGCTTTAAAAGGAACTTGGTTCCTTAGAGAGTTCCTATGGTCTAGTTAACACTGCTTGCCCATCTTCCTACTGCCAAAGAGGTGCTTGTTTGTTGATGAAAAAAAATAATCTGGGTATTGAAAAGAAACCCTACTTTAGCATCAAAAACATCTCTTTTACTTGGGAACAGACTGGGTGGGGGTGATGGTGGTATCTGTTTCACCTCAGCTGAATTTGAGCTGGAGCTTAGGAGGAGGAAAACGTAGAGAAAACCACAGCAAAGCATCCTCAGTGAAGCTTTACAAAAACTCAAAGTTACACATGCACATAAACACTTGGAGGCTGCAGAGTTGTTGCTCTACAGAAGCTTGAAATAATCCAAGCCAGAGATGGCAATTTCTTTTCCCCTCCTCACCCTTATCCACCCAGCCCTGCCACCAGGATGTATTGGATGGGCCACTCACTGCTTCAGAGAGCTGAGCAGCTGAACAGCTCCCAAAAACTGATGGGAGGAAGCAGCTGCTTCTCTGAGCCAGTGCCAGGTCAAGGTTAACAGAGAAAAGGAGCAGAACCACAGCCTCTCCGAGCTGAGCTGGGTTTCTGGGGGTGTTTTAGAGGCTCCTTCCAGCCCTGCAGCAGTTACAGGAGTGCTGAAGCCTGGAACGGATTGCTGACCTTTGCCTGGACATTTGGTGGATACACAGCCTGTGCTGCTTTAATTAAATGCAGGGCTGATAGCCTGGACCAGTGGTCAGAAATTCATTAAAGTAATGAGAATGCCTTTGCAGCTACCTTCCAGGCTATCTTTGTAAACTCTTCAGGCAATATTAGAGATTGCAGGGTTGAGAACAGATCCAAAAATCTACTAGAGGAATAAATGATGATGGGGGACTCGTTATCAGATGAGAGAAATTAATCCAGATGGCTGGGAACAGGGATAGGGAAAGTTCACCCTGGTTATGTTTATTTCAACTGAAATTTTTCCATCCCCAGCATCTCAGGGAATGGAGAGAATGTTTGCATAAAATTCTTATTTATAGATAGTTCTGAAATGTCCAGGGAAAGCATCTGATTCACAGACATTAAGATCTAATTACATTTTAAATTCAGTTAATAGGATGGAAAAGTCTGAAAGATTAGATATGAATCTACATCTGAACTTTTCCCAAACCTCCCATCCTGAAGTGCCTGTAACCAGGCCCCAAGATGAACATTCTGAGCATCCCTTGCCTCACATCCCCTGCCAGATCTCTGTTCAAAACCTCCAAAAGCCCAGCAAACCCACAGAGCCAGGGCTGTGAGATCCCTGTCTTCAAAAACCTTAGAAGGTGTCTCTCCTGTATTGCTAGAGCACAGGCACTTGTTAAACTCACAGTGGATCTGGTTTTATTAGAATAAATTGCATCAATCTCACAAAAGCCTGTGCATTATCATTTAAAACTATATTGGCAAAAAGGCTTTTGAGCTTCCAGTGCCTCAAATTTTCCAAACAAGAGCGCACAGCTCATCAGCCCAAATGTAAAAAGTTGTCCTGGTTGATTTTATTTCCCTTGGCATCTTTCCCTTGTCTCCTGACAGAAGACAGCTCCATTGCTGCGCTGATAAAAGAGCAGAGAGCTATATGATACTGCCACCTCCATCAAAAATCACTTCCTTGTCAAAAATCTCGGGATGATTGTTGTAGCTGAGCGTGGCTTTGGTGTAGATTCCAGGGACTGCGCTGAGACCCAGCACTTGTGTTTGCACTGGCCCTTTGCTCTGCTCGGGCTGGTGATTGTTTCAGGCACAGAACCCTTATTTTTTTGTCTGTGCTCTGCTTGTCAACTGCTCCGTGGGCAGACTTGGGAAAGCTGAGCCTTTGAGAGCCTGCTTTCGAGGTAATTAAAAGTAAAGATTTTTCCTCTTGTCTTTTTTGCTGCCCCAGGATTTTTGCTGTCGAGCAGAAACTCCCCATTGAAGTGAGCAGCGCTTTCAAGAATGCCATCTCTGGTCAGCACAGCCGCACTTGTGCAGCACGGGTTTTACTGTGCCGGGCTGTGTTTGGCCGGCTGAGAACGAGACAACAATTAGAAAAAAGCTCTTGTAAAGTACCTGCATTCGGGCAGACGTGGTCTGCTCTTTGAAGAACTAATATGCCTCGGAGAATGAGATGGCAGAACTGAGCCGAGATGTAAGCTCCTTTGAAAAATCCCCGTCCCCAGCTCAGCTGTGCCCATGGGTAGCAGAGCTGTTGTCATCTAAATAATCCCACAGCGAGCCGCGACAGCGCAGCGCGAGTCCTGCGGCGGGGGAACAAAGCAGGGAAAGAATCCCAGGATGCTTTCCCTGGCAGGAACAGTTTAAATTGGCCTGGTTGAGCCTGAGAGCAGCCCTGCCAAGGAGGATTCAGGGGCGCTGCTGGGTGAGAGGCTGGACCCGTCCCAGCCCGGGGCTGAGCCCAGCGGGGCAGCAGGGACGGGGATTCTGCCCCACTCAGGTGTGACCCCACCTGCAGAGCTGCCCCAGCCCTGGGGCCAGCACAGGGAGGAGCTGCAGCTGCTGCAGAGCCCAGAGCAGGCTCCAAGCTGATCTTTCCAGTGGGAACAGCCTGGGAGAGCTGGGCTGTTCCCCTGCAGGGGAGAAGCTTTGGGGTGACCCAGTTATGGCCTGCAAGGGAGCCTGCAAGAAAGATGGAGAGACTTGGGACAAGGGATGGGGTGATGGGGGAATGGCTTCCAAAAAAACAGGCTTAGAGCAGATATTGGGAAGGAATTGCAAACATTTTATTGGTCAAGTTATTCTTTCAAATACTTGGGTAATACAAATATGGTTTATCCTGTTCTGCAGGTCGATGTTAATGCTCTCTTGTCTTTACAAGGCAGAGACACAATGGGCACGTCCCAGGAAAAGCACAGCTTTGTTTAAACCCCATCTTTTTACTCCATTCAGCCATCCCAAATTGGTTGAGCAGCAGTGATATTTCTGTGATTTATCAGTGGCAACTCTGACTTCTAAGTAAATGAAAGCTAGAGTATATAAAAGCAGGTACATCAAATTAGGTGCCCAAATTAAATGATGAGATTTAGGTTCCCAAGTAAGTTCTGACCTAATTTTCCTTGGTGTCAGTCACTTGCTGACCCCATCTGCCTCACCAGGACAGGTGGGTTTTCTAAAAATATGTGTGGGAGTGTAGCTTTAAACACCTCATTCTGAAAGTGAACCAAGGTAAACATTTTAAATGCTGGGATTGGGCTGGAATTTCTGATATTTAGATTAGATATCAGGAAAACACAACTGATTACCGAGATCTTTACTGAGACAGTAGGGCCTGAATCAAAAATGTTAATAAAGAGGAAAACAGAAGCTTTTAACTTTACTCTGCACACAACTCTTTTTAGGTTTTCCTTGGACCTTTACTCTTTCCCCCCCCAATATTTTCTACTTTATATTAGTCACTAAAAAACTGGGGAGAAAAAAAAAGTAGTTAAAAAAATACAGCTGCAAATCTTCTCATGGCCTGGCTTCCCACCCTCCCCTCAGAACAGGGTCAAGATCCAGTGGTAAAGGCACTCAGCTTCTGGAATGTCTTCATTTGTGACTTTGGGAAATGAGGTCAGGAACAAGTTTTTCAAATTCAGAAATCATTTTTCAAATGATTGCAGTGAGGTTCAAGTGTGGCACTTGGAGGTCAGTCAACAGGCTTAATAAGCACTGATCAGACACTGACATGCCAGACTGAAACCCATCTTTGGCTCCATGAACTTAAGAATTTAAGGATTTGGGGAAACACAGACATAATAATATTCTATTTGCCAACGAGGAAAAGCACGATTAGCGTTTTCAGCCCTACTTCTGTCACGTAAAAACAGCTGCAGAAAAGTTTCATTTTTAAATTTCATGCCTTAATTTCAGCTTTTTTCAAAGTACTGAGAAATTTCATAGCAACACAAGTAGGAGCACTCTGAATTAAAGGTCAAGGTATTTCATTACAGCCACCCCTTTGGAGCAGCAAGAAGGGAATATCTTTCAAACATCTTTCAAACTATCTCTCAAGTGCTCTGTATTGCAAATGCCCTCTGTTGAACTTGTTTTGGTTTTGCTAGGCTTAGAGAAGCAGCTGGAAATTTTTGGAGTTGGTCTGACATAAATGTTAGTTATTGGCATGTAGATCTAGAGAAATGATTGCTTAGAAAAGCTGAGGCTGTATTATTTGGTGGTTAGAGGAAAAATGACACTGCTGTTGTTTTTTACATCCTTGCATTTGCCTGATAAACTTCATTTTGGTGAATAATCTATAGTGCAAGTGCAAATAATAAACCAAATAAATGCTGATAGGTGTAAATATATCAGTAATTGATACAAACATTACCAACATGAAATATCAATATATACTGATAAATATAAAAATATTAATTTTATATAAATATAAAGTTCTAATATTAATTTGATGTGTCTGTATTAAGTGTAGGAATTGCATGTGGAATTAGGCCTATTAGTGCTAACTTAACAAGCAAATGCTTGGAAAATTAATATATAAAGTAAATAATGTGCAAAAGACTACTTGTGGAATGATTTGTAAAGTTAATTTCCTCAGGAATCATACTGACTGCAGGCCTGCAGACAGAGCCAGGTTAATGCAGGATGTTCTCAGGGATAAATATATAGTTATATGAGTAAAATATCCAAATAATATTGGAGTTCTTCTGAAATAAAGCTGTTTTTTCTGCTCTCTTCAGAGTGACTGGACAAACCAAACCAGACCACATTTAATTCCAAATTAATCCGATTAACTGTCATAATGACTAACAAGATTAAAGTTGTGTACAGATTAAATACTACAATATCTATATTACCGTGCATATTCTGCCTATATTTCATATCAACCATTATACATAGGATCTCATGAAAAAACTTAGAAATTTTTAAAATATCTTTTTAAAGCATATATACATCAGTATATTAAACCCTATAAACATCTAGTAGGAAAATTATGGGCATCCCAAAAATAGATTTTGGAGATATTTAAAAGTTCCAGATATTGCTCACAAGAATTCTCACTGAACTTCAAACATTTTTTAAACCTTTCTAATTCTCACAGTTTTCCTCCATTAAAAATGGGCATGTCTGTGTAAGCAATTGAAATTCTGTCTGAAAATTCAGCTTTTACCTCTAAAGCATTCTGCTGTCATAATGCTTCTGATTCCCAGGAATATTTCATTGGAAAACCTCTACAGATTGGAGTGCTGATGTCAACACAAGGGCAGAACCAGACAAGTGACATCACTGTAGAGGAAAACGTGTGTTATCAGCTTCAGCCTCATTCCAAAATGAGTTGGTTCTAGTTCATGGTTAAGAAAAGAAGGGCATAACTTAATTACTGATGAAATAGTAATAAGGCCCTTAATGCTGAAAGCACCTCACAGTTATTTCAGTATTAGTGATTTTGATTGCACAAACTCTCAGTAACCTCATATAAATATCCTTACACCAACTTTCCCTTGTAGATGAGCCTAAAATTTCAGCACCTAAGCCTGTCTTAAAAATCAGCAGCTTGGCTTTCAAAGCCACTGAGTACAGAAGCAACTCATAGTGCAGTGAAAAATCAGATACTTTGGTGAGGTATGCAAACTTTAATAACTCATCCCAGTCTCTGGCATATCCTGTAAGCCATCTCTCCTTCTTTCAAATTCATTTCAATTCAAGCTGCACTGGTCAAACATGACACTCACTGTCTGAAGCTGAGATATTTCTACATATCCATTTTAATTCCCATGCAATGAGGAATGAATCACTTCAGGGCTCAGGCAGTTCTCGAGTGTGGGCAGCTTGATTGATCCATCTTTGAGAATGGTGCAACATGCCCAGATACTGTAAATATCCATAAATCCAAATCTGTTTCGAGGCTTCGAAGCAGGTTGATGCTGGAGCACATAATTTAGAATTGAGTAGCTACGTGCTATGAAGCTTGCACAGAACATCTAATAAATAACACTTTCAAAAGTCTAAAAATGTCAACAATTTAAGGAAACAAGAAAAAGAGACAAATAACTGTCTCTGCCAAATATCAACTCCCTATTGCAAAAAATTAACAGTGCCAGGTTTTGTCAAAGAAAGAATCCCTGTGGGTCCTTTCTGTTTGAAGTGCAGCAAAGAATACTTTATTTCCTTCCCTTGTTCTGGTACATGTGCAGAGCATTTTGGATGCTTTCTGAAAACAAATAAAGAGGAAATATTTACTTGACCTTGACGCTTGGTGCAGAGAATTGTATTCCGAATTGTTGGGATTTTGTACAGTCGGGACACAGGTAGGGTGACATTAATCATAATTATTAATAAACTGGCAATTGCCAGCTCTTGGAGCAACACAGGATGGCTCAGAGTAAACATTTCAAGATCATGTTTTGATATTTAAATCCATATTCATTTTGGGTTTCAGTTCCTCACTTTTAGTTTTGCAAGTGCCTAAATGTAAGTGAGACCTGCAGACAAAAGCAGCTGTACATCAAGAGGGGTAGAAATACACAGGGAGTTCTGAGCCTCATCCTAAACTTCCTATTCCAGCAATATTCCTAATGCCATCTGTTGTTGCATTTGAATGTTGTTAGTCTTCTAACATTAGCTGATTAGTCTTTCCAAGAATGGAAATGTCTCAAAATACATTTTTACGGTAGAGACTGCACTAAATGGAGAAAAAATGGCACAGAATCAGTTCATTCTAATGAATGGCAAAGGAGAGAAAATAGCTAATGTGGATTTCTTAATTATTAAAACGTAATTAAATATTTGCACTCAGAATACTTAATACATCACCTAAATCTTTGCAGTGTAATCTAGCAGGTCTCTATGATGTTTCACTGTTCATGATTTGCAGGCACACACAGACACACTCCTGGGGACAAGCCAGGTATTTCTGTGTGGAGACAAATGCAAAACAACTCAGGCTGCAGATGCACCAACGAGGAGAGTGCAGCTGTCCCTTGCTCCAGGTGACTCTGCCTGTGCTGGGCTCCAGCAGGGCTGTCCTGGCAGGGACCCCAGCCCTTCTCCAGCCCTATGGATGTGGCTCTGGGGTCACCCCACAGCACAAAGCTCTGCCCAGCCCTGCTGCAGCCACCCCTCCAGAGGAACAGGATGCATTAGCCTGAGAAAAGCACTTTGTTCTGTTTTATGATGAGCTTTTCTATCAGCACTTCCAGCTGCACTGCCACTGCTGTGCTTTGAGCGAGGCTGAAGGCTCAGGAGCTGCAGTCCCCGTGGTGCTGCTGGTCACCGTGGCTGCCGGGGCATTTCATCCCTTCCAGGAGCTGGGCTATGCCTGCAGCTGCACTCAGAAGTTCTGGGTCTGTGCCCAGCAGCTCCAAGGGAGCCCCGAGGAAAGGAAATGTGTGTGTGTTTGTACCCTGAGAGAAGCAGGGAGGGAAACACGGGTTAATGTGCCCGAGTTTCCTTACAAAGGAGCGCAGCAGCGCTTGGGAGTTGTGACCCTTGCACAGAGAGAATGGAAGTGGGGCTGGAAAGACCTGGTTAAAAAAAATCCAAAAAAAAAAACAAAACAAAACCACAAACCCCACACACACACACACACACAAAATAAAACCAAAAAGCTGCAAAACCAGAATCCTGTATGAAAATGCAGAAGGGTGCTCTGTATTTTTTCGACATTGGCCACCCTCAGCTTCATACAGCCCTGGAATTCCAGTAGTGGTCTGTGGATGAAAGCATCACCTCTAGAATTCCTGGTTCTTGTGGCTGATTACTACAAGGAAACAGGAAGTTCAGGAAGATTTCTATTTTCCCTCAATATTTTGAAAGTAGGAATTTGCATTTATCGTCTCTCTAAACTTTTGACTATCTCTAACTATGGATGATTCATGCTATAACACTGAATTCCCTACTAAAAGCATTTGCCTACAGCATCAGGTATCTTCAGTCCTAATAAACATAAATATCCTTAAATAACCTTCTCACCTGAAGGTAAATGAGACAAGAAGAGAAACAAACAATCTTGTTTAAGCAAACACTACATCTTTGCCAGTTGTGCATAACTTGCATGCAGTGTGTGGGAGAGGGGGAAATACAAGCAGGTTTTTGAAATTTATTCCCAAGATTTCCAGAAAATATAATTAAACTGTCACTAATAAAGTTTGGGGCTTTTTTAAGAGAGCATTACATTACAGCAAGATCATATCCTTATTTTCAATCAGTGTAAGTCAGATGTGGAATTCCTTGAAATACAACTGTCCTGTATTTGTCTTTCTACTTTGAAAGAACCTAAAATGTATTCATATGGTAAAGCTTATTCAGGGATCATGCAAAATAAATGCATTTTCCTGAAAGATCCATTTCAGTCTACTGCATTCAGGTGTACTGAAGTCAGGCTATGCATATTAAACCTCCACACAAAAAATACATCAGAGAAAAAATATTGCTATGCCAGCACTTTCTGCTGTTTCCACAAGTCACTGGATGTGCAGATGCACAGGATGCTTCAGCAGAAGCAGGAGAATGTTTGCATTATTCCTTTCCCTCCCTGCTTCCTCTCCTGGCTCTCAGCATACAGGTCTGATACTTTACCTAAGAATGAGAACTTTACAAATTGTGCCAAATAACATTAATCCACTGAAAAGGCCATAAATTAATCCTCTCTTTTTGGAGTCTAAAAGCTTGATATCTGTGAGCAAGTGTTCTAGGAGCTCTTATTTCATTCCTGAATTGAGAAACCTTCATTAATTTGGGCCATTAATTGTGGAGATTCATTACTGGCATATTTTCATCATTTTAGTTTCCTTTTAATGTATTCTTAATGAAATGCTTCTATTTTCACACAGGCCTTCTATAGCAGAATTAACTCGAGCAGCTTTGCAGAAGCTGCAGTATAAAAAAGGCAGATGAATGAGCCATGAGCTCCTCATAAACCACTGTGATTTACTAATAATGCTGAGGCACTTTGGTATCAGGCACTGAGTAATAAAGGCTCTGTGTATTAATTGTTTTCTATACTGTGACAATTCTGCCCTTTAAAATACACAAATCTGTGAACTCCTGGCTTAGAAGCCAGTTCATCTCCTGGGTGGTAAATAATTTGTTTCAGGTGCTCTTTCCCCAGCTCTGTTTTCCTTCCAAAACCCCACAAAACTCCCTCTGGCGTTGATGGGATGTGGAAAGTGTTCAATACAAGGAGGAGAAAAGGGCTCCTGCAGTGGGAAAGTGGGATCCAGGAAAACCTGGATGGAGCAATGTGTTAATTATCTGCATGTTTCGCACATTCATCAAATATTAAGTAAATAATTTGAAAAGAAACCCAGACAGAGAGCCAAATATACACATGGAAACAACACAGCCACACTCAGAGTGAGCACAGCCTCTTCAGGGTCCTGGGACAAAAATCCAAGGTTAATTGGACTGAAAACCCCAAATGATCTAAAAGTCCTTTCTTATTCTCTATACTCTTCCCTGTATGCCTTTATTAGGGTGATAGCAAAAAGGAATTCAGATTTTATTGAGGGGCCCTTCATGTAAAATTGATGATTGCAGATGTGCAGCGCTGCTCACCTGCTGTGCAAGGTGTGCACTTTGAGTGATATCTATCCATTCCCAGTCCTACTGACAAATTCAGTTTACAGTTAACAGAAAATACTTTTTAAATTAACTTTGTTTAATTTTCATAACAACCATCAATTCATTTTCAAATGTAATTTCAAATTCTTAGCTTTACTTTTCAGTTACAGAGAGAAGTGTAAAAATCCTCACTGAAAGCACCTTTGGCACTTCACTGTGACATATCATACAGATCTGGGTTTTTTCCCTTCCATATGTACATTTTTTAGGCATCAGGGTATTAATTGAATGGATGTTCTCAGAACTTATTTCTCTACAAACTTTCACAAGTCACACTGGTGAAAGCCAGAAATCTGCAGCTTGCTCTCACTGTAACCCAGACTTCAAAGAACAATTTGTCTTGCACAAACACGACTGGCAGAAACAACACAGTGTTAAATGCAATTTTCTTCATGAAAGAAAAGTATTTGAGGAATATTTTTGTGTTTCACCTTCATGCCATAACATTTCATAATGCTGTATTCCTTTTGGCACAAATGTCCTTAAATGTCACCAGCTCATTAGTACAAACATACTCACTCCTGCTTATAATTCCAGGTTACTTCTGATTAAAGTGCATTTTTGAAATGGTACCTGCTCACTGAGGATTAATTAGAAGCACCTCCTTGAGGAGTTAATTTCTAAAAGCTAACCTACACCAGTATTTGCACATAACATTCAAGGGGTTCAAATGATGAATTCCAAATTATTTGCAGTGCAGCCTCATATCAGTCTAGGTTACTAATCTTTCCTGGCACCTTATATAAAAAAAACAAAAAAAAGTGAGCTGTGTTCTGTGTCCTTACACAGAAATTTCTGTGTACCTCCACAGAAAAGATAACGTTACCTAGAAAAGATAAAGTTACCTAGAAAAGATAACGCAGGATGGAAAGCTTGAATTTAAGTGGAAAAGAGAGGAGCACGACCTTCCCAAGTCAGAAGATGATGGGTGTGACTCTCTCTGCAAACAGTGCCACGTTTTGCTGCTTTCCAGAAGCTCTGGGATGTAGGAACACTTCCTTTGAAAAGGGCATTTCCAAAGATTTCATCCGAAACCTCAATGAGAGCCATCAAAACTGATCTAAAGCTCTTGTTTCTGAAGTTCTTGTTTAACCTGGGTTTATTTTTTTTTATATGTACATCCAACCTGAACTGGTAGAATTCCCTACAGCTAACAAAACTCCTGGCAGCTTCCCAGCTCCTTGGGCTACACTTGTAATTTTTAATTCTGCAAGCACATTCATCCCACTCCCAATATGATTTCAGTGATCTATATTTTTCCCTCTATTGACAGAGCTGTTTATGGCACTCCTCAGGTACAGGCCTTGGGTGCCATTCTACATTTATCTGCTCCCATTAAGTGGTGTCATTAAAGACATTTCGACAGCTCTCTTGGCACTCTACGAATGTTTGTGACATTAAGGCTTGAATGTCTTCAAATTTCCTACAGCTAAATGTTGACAAGCTTGAATTCTTATTTATTGGTTCCCTGCAGTAACAAACTGCATGTTCCTCCTTGACAGTTGCTTGCATGAGGAGCTCTGCTCACAAAAAGCTGATGTTTTGAAGCAACATTTCAGCAAACCCCTGCATTTTAAGGGCCAAGTTTACTGCAGAAATTAAAAAAAATCAACTTAAAACCACATGGGTATAAAAGCATTTAATGAGATGTTTAAGCGGTGTACTGACTTATATGGGTTTATTTCTAGCAAATAATTCCATCAGAAAAGAAATTCTGGCTTTTGTTTGAATAGGGGATGAGGATAGAAGTATCTTAATTTCCAGCTGTATTGTATCCCACTTCATAATTAGAAAATTATCAGGATTTTTATATCACTGTCCAGCACCTACACAAAACTCAGAACTGCCAAATTAGTTTAGTTTTTGTGTTACTTCCTTTTACATACATTCCACTAACAGTCAACTAAGGAAGCTTTGCCAATAACCTAAGCTCAGGGGACTTTTCCCCCATTTTATATTAAGTTGAACATCTTAAACAATACAAAAGAAAGTAGAGTGGTAATTTATTTTGCTCAGCTAAAGAAGAGGAAAAAAGGTTCATTTAAGGTACAATAATTATATATATGAAAAAAAGCACCAAAAAAACCTAGAAAAAAAACTATGGCCAAGTTATCACAAATTCAGAATCTCCATGTTAGGCCAATATATACAGTCAGCATATACAAAACCATAAATGTTCCCTAAGCAGGTCAGAGATTTTTAATATAGACAGTGCATTGGAATATTTGTTTACACACAGCCCACCAATTCTGTAGATACCAGCAGATAAAAGTGCAATGATATTGAATTCACTGCTGTGTGCTAGAAATGTCCAAACATGGGCTAAAAGGAACAGATAAATGATAGTGCAAAAAACTTTGTTCTGTGTTCATTCACCCTTTGAACATGGGGGGCATAAGAATCTTCATATCCTGTGCCTGCCCAATTCCTTAAGCCTTTTGCTGCTCTACTCAATATCCAATCCTGGGCAACATTTGGCACTGGAAACATAAATCACTAAATCTGCAGATGGCAAGGGCAAGAAACAAGGTACCCAGGAGCCAGAATAAGTAATTCACAAAAGCCATAAGGCCGAGGTAGGAAAGTGTTCTCCTTATTTTCTGTGCTGCAAGACTTTTCCAAAGGTTCAGAAACAGGTATTTACAAAGAAGAGTCAAGTGACTTGACTCTCATTTTTTTTTCCTGTGGTATCAGCAGGATAACATTGATTTATTTGGGGACAAGTTCAAGCCCAGCATTTGTTCTTTGTAGACTGCCTCTCTAAAGGTGAGACTCATAGTTCAAATCTTATACACCAAATAAATTCCACTTAAACCTACTTTGATGGCTTAATTGAGTCATACAACTCATGTTGGCCTCCTGCAGAGTGCTGAATTTCACTCTATGTTATTTGACCTTACTGTGAGAGCAGCGTTGCATCTTTTACTCTTTGTTTTATTCATGATCCAGAGGTGAATACAATAAATAAAAGTTTGGAAAAGCATTCTTGGAGCAAATTCCAGGGTTGGAGGAAAACACTGTTTACCTTACTCCTGGGCGAGCAGTGGCACTGCCAGGAGCAGCAGTGCTCAGGTGAGCTGCTCATTCTAGAGGCGTGGGCTGACTCCATTTCTGATTTTACCCCCAAATCCCAGCCTCAGTCTGAGCACGGTGTGAGGTGCCTGCAATGCAGAACACACGGAACACTCACAAAAGGAATTTCCTTCTTTACCAAACAGTTCTGCCCGAGTTATGGGAAATGGTCACATCTAAGCCAAGCAGGGGGAACAATTTCCTTGCTGGTGCCTGAGGAGGATTTTCAGAAGTGAACACAAAGTGCACATCACACAATGTTTGCTCCAGCAGCACATAAACCACCTTTTGCTTGCTGTGCTGTGCTCCAGCGAGCTGCCAAGAGAGCCAGTGTGCATGGAGAAACCACCTTGGCTCACAGGAACACAACTGTGCTCAGATTGATAAAGGCCAGCATTAGTAACATATCAGTACCAGAGGCTTGTTTTCTGAAACCAGATTAATAGGTTTAACCCTGAGATATGGCTCACTCAGCTGCCTCTTGGAGGGTTTTTAACTTGCCCACCCTCTCAGATTATGTGTGTGCCCAGTAAGGGCAGGGACCCCGAGCAAGGTGTTGGAAAATCCAGGATGGCTCCAGGGCACTGAGTTCCTCTGCCTGCATTTCACCATTTCCCCTGGCAGTGCAGAATTCCTCAGGGCTGCTCTGCACCAAGCCTGGGGCTCTGGCAGTGCCAGTGTCAGGGTTCCCCCGACATGGGGGTGCTGAACTGAGCAACCCCTGATGAAATGTTTGTGTCACACCCACAAACGAAGCAGAGGGGCCTTGGTTTCGGTCCTCCAAGGTTGTTTATTGTCTCTTATCACAAGTTTTGAGCCTAGGATGGCACAGGTTCTGCCCTGAGAGCCCTGAGAGGCTCAAAATGTCTGAATTTATACAAGACAAGGTGACCAATTACCTGACAGCACATTCTTAAAACGTCTCTTGTTATTACTTTACTGCCAATAACAAATTATTTGTGTGTCTACACAATATCTGCGTTGCAGGCTCTTCTATCCAATAAAATTGTGCTCCTAACCTTGCAGAAGATGGAGTAGGTGAAGAAGGAGAAGGGAATTTGAGGCAACACCCACAATTCTCCATCTTGAATCCTCACCTACACCCATATTACACAAAACCCAAAATATACATTTTTCACCAAGTGACAAACCACTAACTGTACTAGTATATAATTCACACATTGGTGGTTTCCAACCCATCCCAAAGCTTTGGAAGCTTTCTCCAAGGACAGAGGTTAAAACCAGTGTTTTCCTGGGCATCAGGAACTCCCAGGACAGGCAGAGGAACATTCCCTGTGTCCCTGATTCCCACAAGCCAGGACTCAGCCCTGGAGCAGCAACTTCAGCCAGGGTGCCCCAGCCCAGGGCAGGGAAATGCAGAGCCCTGGGGATGCACACATGAACGTTTCGCTGCTGAAATGCACCCATGGCTTTTGCCTAGAAGGAAATTATTCAAAACCTCATCTCAAAACCCTTGAGTGGTCTCAAACACAGCCACAAAGCTGTTGTATTACTCTACAAAGTTCATGTTGTCCACGTGTGTTCCTCTGTGCTGAAGGAATTGTGCTGAGCCCCTCTGCAGGTGCAAAACAAATCTCTCTTCTCTCCTAACACTGCCCTCAACCCCAATCTGTTCACAGATCCTTCAATATTGGCTCAAATGGAGCAAAGAAATATGGAAAAGCAGCAAAGGGCTGTCAAAACTCACCCTGAAGCTGCTTCCCTTGGTGCCACCTCTCACCTGCAGCCTCTGCACACAGCCTGTAGGGAGAGTGCAGCCTTGGAGGAGCAGGAAAGGCCCCAAATCCCCTGGTAAAAACCATCCTCATAAAACAAACCCACTGCTGCCCTTTAAGGGAAATGACAGCCCATGACCCCTTGTTCCAGGAGCTTTTTGTGTCTGATACATTTTTTAAGATACAGATACTAAGTCTAGAGCAAAATGTCAGCCATTCATATACTTTAGCAGTTTAAGGAGAAGAATTAGTCGATGAAGAAGAAGAAAAATCCCCTAACCTTGCAGTTTTACTCTATTTCTAGATATTGATTGCACTGAAGCTCATAATATCCACTTTACCAGAGGAGAGGGGCAATAGCAGCAATTACCTGTTCACAAAGAGAAATATAAAAGGTCTACCAGGAACAGTGCCTGAAATTAATTTAGGAGTAGATTTAGATGAATTTTTTAGACTGAAGTTTTTAAAGGGCTTATAAGCTAAATATCAGTTTCATTAACTATTCAATATTTCACAATATATAACAAGCTCCACCAGAATTGCTAAAATAAAATAAAATATATTTTTCATCTTGATGATGTTAACAAATTGTCTTTAATCTTTAATACAAGTACTCAAAGTCCAGGAGTCATCAAACAAGATCTCCAACTTTAAAGTACATTTCAGGCATGCCCTGAGTTCCTACCTGATTTTGAGGGTTTTTTTGGTCGGGAGGTTTTTGTGGGTTGTTTTGAGGAATGAGCAGAATTGGATCCAAAGAGTAATAAATATTTCTACAGGATAATATGGCAGGTAAAAAAATAAAATGCTTTCTTATCACCAATTAGAGTTCTCCGTCTGAATGCATTTTTTGACCACTCAGTCTGGCCTGGAAATCAACTCTTCTTTGCAAAAACCTAGAGAATACCTGCAGAGCCTTCCTCCATCACCCAAAGGTCTAAAGGAGGAGAATACCCAGGACCATTCAAACTTTCTTTCGACCACACGCTAAACTCCGGAAAACTCCGGAATAAATACATTTTTCTATCGTGCATCTTGAATTCCAGTGACTACAGGCAGCTGCACAGAGCTTCCTCCCTTCTGGAAATTTCTGCCAGGCTGTTCTGCTGCTCTGCTGTCCCACCAGGCAGCGAGGGGCTCTGCCTCCTGCCACGGCTGGGAGGAGAAGCAGCGCCCAGGGAAGGTCTCAGAGAAAGCCCTGGTGCTGCAGAACAGATGCAAAGATGCTCCTCAGCTGAGCAGCAAAGCACATTCCAGCCCAGGCCTAATAATTCGTGAGTTTAAAGATTCTAATAGATCATGGTTAACACCCAGCTCCCTGGAAAGTCTGCTGTAAAGTGTCAGGGGAAGTCAGATATAAACACATTAAATTCCAGCAAGGAGCTGCAGAGCCACTGAGATCACTGTGCCTCAAAAATCATTTATTAGTCATACTAATTTAAGGTAACAGTCTAAAAATAAGCCTTTGCTCCATAGGGCTAAGCCATGAATCACCATAATATATGAATCATAACTTCAAATGCAGTAATGAAAAGACATGGGAAAATAATATGGTTTGTTCAGGAGAGTGCTTATTATTCCATTTCACAGAAGACTGAAAAAAAGCTGGTTTCATTATTTTTATATAATCATTCTAAATTGCAAAGTCCTCCACACATCCAGGCTATTTAAATACCATTTTAACAATGTAATTGCTAGAGATATTTCTCTCTGTCTACTTTTGAAAAAAAAAATACACCGGTAACAACATCTTAATTTATTTTCTTTTTCATTATTCTATGGGGCTGACACCTGCCAGAAACTATTTTGTTTATATTCCTTCCCATTGGGACACTCAGCTGGAGAAGGCCCAAGTGAATAATTAACTAATCAGTGAAAGCACAGCGCACTTCCAGCACAGAGGAGATCTTGGGATTCCCAACCTGTGACAAAGATAATTTCACATGCAAGCACTAATGTCGTAGAATTCTAGATCCTTAAATACAAAACAATTCAATATTTGTTCAAGGCTTTGGCTGTGGCAGTCCATCTTTTTTTTTGCATTTAATGGCTGTGGACTATTCTCATCCAAGCTTTTATTTCTGCAGCAGGGACACGTTGGCATGAGGAATTTAACAATAAATTCCACCTGACATTTGGTGCCACCTCCAGCCCAGTGAATTCAATCCAAAGGCAGCTCCTGAGCAAATATTATCCTCTGCACAGAGGAGTCAGTGGAATTCCCTCATGCACAGGAGCTTACATACTTAAGGTGTAACATTATCCACTTTTTCATCACATTCCTTTGAAGTTTGAAAAGCTTCGTGTACATTCTTGACTCAAACTCTAGTTCCTACCCAGAGGAACAGAATCTCAAACTTTTGGAATTCTAACCTCTCCTTTCAGGGATGAAATGCCCAGGGACTGGAATCAAAGGTGTTGAACTGAATTTGCTTAGACATGTGCTTCCCCATGAATTGCAGTTAATGCATGTATTATACACCAGATATTGGGCTTCCACTTTAGGACCAAGCACTTAGAAATTGGACACTAAACCCCATTTTCAGGTTTCTCAATCCTGAGCACACCCAGTTATCATTTTGAGACAGGGGATGTATGCTTATACCCAAGTTTCCAATAATTTCAGGGCAAGGAGGAGCAGCACAGAGCTGTTGTCTTGAGCAACAAATCCCTCACACATGAAGAAATCCCTTGCACATTTTACATTTATACCCCCAAAGCATTTCGATTAAAAATATAGCTAATCTGACATTACAAGCCTTGTCCAAACACAATCAATTACATTTTGTTGCAAATGAAGCTGTAGCACCTCTGTGGAAGAAAAATGAGAGGAGCTGGTGGTTTGTGGGGGCTCTCTGTTGATAAATGCACAGCTGGGAACACACCAACTTCACTGCTGCTCCAGACAAATTAAAACAAATGCACTCCTTTGTATTTCCTGAACTATACCCTTTCTTACCCCAGAGACTGAATAATTGGACTTTAAGTCTCCTGAATAATGCCAAAGATGGACTAATGATCCATAAAATTTTCAGTGTGTGTTTTCTTGCCCTTTTATAAACGTGTTAAAAATATCAAAAAATTGGAAGGCTTCAAAAAACACCACTGCAGAACTTGGTCACCACTTCCCAGGTGCCAGTAACCAAGGAGTTTAGTTTGACACAGCGCCAGATGATGTGAGGTTGAAGCTGATGAAACTACTCCAAGCTAGATAGAAATAATTGATTCACAAATCAAAGCTGTAAAGCACAGCCACTTTTTGCCTCTCAGAAATCATGTTGAACAGGTACTAACAGGTTGCATCTGAAATTTGTGCTCATTTCTTCAAAAGATATATAGAAGCTCCACATCCCCCAAAGCTACCCTCTGTGACAGCTAGAGCAAGGAGTACTAGAAAGAAATGGAAAATAATGCAGTAGGCTAGAGCTGGTTGCCTAATTTTCTAGTCTGGTATGGTGAAAAAGTAATATTGTTTTTAAAGGTACCTTGGTAAGGAGGCAGATCCCAAACCTTTGCACTCCTGTTCACATTGCTGGAGCGCTGACTACTTAAAATAATTAAATTAATAACTTTCTAAAAGTGTAGTAATAGAAAAGTTCATGAAGGCAGCAAGGAAAATAAAACTAGTCTGGATTTATCAGTGGAAACTCACAGTGAGGTGGTGATCCAGAAAATCCTTCCCTCCTAACAACACTGCAAGAAGCATTGACTAATTTGAAATCATAAAATAAAAATGTGTGCAATCTTCAAATAATTTTGATTGACATGAATTACATTCCTATCTTTTTTTGAGCTCCTGGGACAAAACACTGAATTAAATAGATACTCTATCTATGACTGTAATACTATGCTACATACACGGGAGGTTGAATAAATTTAATTTAACACTGCATAGACTGAAGGTTGAATATATTTGATTTAACAGTGCCCCTTTTGTGTTTGTCTGTCTGGTTGAATGTTTAAAAACAGATTACTAGAAGATGATTTTGACAGGGTTTTTATTAGCTAGATTTACTTGTGAATAAAAGTTTAGAAATGAATTAGCTCCAGATGAAAGTATCACAGATGATGTATTACAAAAACATCACAAATCCAGTTCCCTAAATTAGAATGCTCTATTGTAAAGTGGAAAGAAACTTGCTTTATATATATATATATATATCCCCACATTTCTGAGTTGTGCTGGAACATCTGTGCAGGGCCAGCAGTTGGGATTTTTCTGTTCCCCGTGGGCCAATTCCAGCTCAGGACACTCAATGATTCTTTCATTCTGCTAGACAAAGCAGTTTTTTAGACAAAGCTGCAGCCACAGGAGATGTGGAACCCCAAATCTGGTTTTATCTGCAATGTTCATTTTTCCCCTCATCAGGCAGAGAATGGTTGATGGCTCAGCTCTGAGCCACTCCAGTCCAACTGCAGCCCTGGCAGGGACTGGAAGAGCTGGACCAGAGGCCAGACAGAGTTAGGGGAATAAAGGAGATTTATTGAGAGGTCACCCCCAGACAGCACCAGTGCTACAAACCAGGCTCTGTCTGCATGGCTCCAAAGATGGAGGGGGCCAGTCCCAAGATCCCACTCTTTTTATAGGTTTGGGTCCATTTGCCCACAGGAGCTTCATTTGCCACCCTCTTCCTTCCACGTTGTTTCACTTCCTGCCTGAAGTTTGGGAAAAATGTCCTTGAGTCCCAATCAGAGCAGGAGTGTTGTGTCTTCTTCACCCTGGGAAAGGATCTCAGCACCCTGAACAAAAACCACACACAAATAGAAAACCCAAAAGCCCAAGGCATCACTGCCATCATCCTAGTTACCTTTTACCTTGATAAATAATAATAAAAACAAATCATCAGTTATCTTCTTTCATGTCTTTGACTCTCAGACTGTATTCTACTTGGGTCAGGCTTTGGTTTCAGAAGAGAAGATAATGGGTATTACTATTAAATGACATTTTCCCTATTTTTAAGGCTGAATTATGCTTCAGTTTAAAATCCTCCTGGTTTCTCAATTGATAAAGAACATCCAGCTGGAGTGACTCTGCCCTGCACATGTGGAATAGCAGCATTTTGGACACATATTCATCAAATGTCTCTGGCACCTGCACTTGTCACCTGCCAGTCCCAGCACTGATGTCAGGGACGTCACCAGGGCACCCATGGAGCCCTGAAAACCCCGCTCCAGAAACAAGGATGCAGCTTGGAGGGAAGATTTTAAGGCAGAACCTTTTGACAGTTTTATAGCTCTTCTAACACACCAAGATGACTCTGGGTGCTTGAAGCCAGACTCCCTTTATTGGCAGGGGGAAGCTTTACCCAACATTTGATATTTTCTTTTCAGATGGGAGCCAGTGTATCAATGCAAAGTGAGGTATGGCCTTTATATATTTAACCATAAATACTGTTATAGTTGTGGTAGCAAATACAGGACTTATTGCAGCTTTTTGGATCATTCTTTTTTCTCCAGCCCTCATAAAATCAATATATTAAACATGGAAGGACTTAAGATCACGTCTCCAATATGTAGGGAGCTCCTCATGTCCTTCTAGAAATGCTGCTGGTCTTTATATTCAGCAACTCTTTGTCTTTGCTAAATTTATACGAGTGGAAAGTCACAGAGAACATATACAGGGGAGGAAAAAACAAAAAAGTTTGCTCTGAATATTTTTAAACTATAGCTAATATCAGAACAGCCTATGCAATATGTAGATTATTTTTTTTTCCTCCATCTTTTGACAGTCATTGAAATGAATTCCAACTGGAGATCTGAAAAGCTGGCATAAAGCTATTTTTCCCTCTTGATTCTTTTATATCCTATACTGAGCTCAACTGAACTGGAGAGAACAGTTATGCATATTACAGCTGAAAAGAGCTGAGGATTCAAAATGCAGATCTTTCTGAGAAAGAACATCATTGCTCTCTCCATGCAGAATATGAATTTGTCTCCTTTTGGCATCCCTCTCCACAGTGGGACTCTAGAAGTTTAAGTTTTTTATTTTCTTCTCTTCACACCAAGGTAACCAAGTGAAGTATCACTTCAAAATTAATAAAAAAGCCCACACTGGTGAGGAGTTTGAGGACAGTTTAACTCCTATCCAAAACATTAATTTTGCAAATAATTTGTGTCTGGACATGATTTCATAATTTTGGACAAATTTTGGATGTTTGTAGGTTATTGGTGTTATGCTTGTTATTTTCACAGCTGACATGGAGAATATAAATATTGTACAAATATCAACATGAATTTTGAGGGAAGTGCAAGATCTGAGAAAGCTTCAAACCTTGGGATTATTTTCAAGTCATCCCAAATACAGTACAGGGCTGGCAGCAGACCCAAACCAAAGGATGCTCAAGTTTGGAATTCAGTAATTACAGAAATTCTGAATTGTAGCAGCACTGTTTGTCCCTGAAAAATCATAACTGCATGCAGAACCCAATGTTTGTGGCTCAAACTGCAAAAGAAATAACTCTGTATTTGCAACAAGCTCAGAAAGCAGAATTCTTAAAGCAATTCCATCACTTTTGAGTTTAGTTGGAGTTTGAATGACACTCTATGCACACATCCCTCTCTGTTCATTGCAGAGTTAGGCTTAACATTAGAAATTACCTGAATTAGAAATTAATTGTGAAAAAGGTGTCCGAATCTCCACTTGTGGTGGATGTTGTTAACATTCAAGGTGTGCAGAGATCACTAGAGAGACTGGCAGACTTTCTTGGGCAGATGCAGAAAGCACTGGGAGAATACTTGGAAAGGGAGACGTCCTCTTTCCCTTGGTTCTTCTTTCTTGGTGATGAAGACTTGCTTGAAATCATTTGAAACAGCAAAAATGTTGCTAAGTTGCAGAAACACTTCAAGAAAATGTTTGCTGGAGTTTCTAGCATTATTCTCAATGAAGACAATTCTGTAGTTCTTGGGATGTCCTCATGTCCTGTACCTTTTCTAGATGTCCACACCCACCAAAACAACACCAAAATCGTACCTGCACGTGTGTGCACTTTTAAAAAATACCAAGGAATGCAAAGTTTGAAAAGGAATTTAAGCACTTAATACATGGATTGATGCTGCACCTTCATTGCCTCTCCAGGAATCCTGCTCGACTGAAAACATCCATCAGCTTTTGGTAAAAAACTCAAAAGATATGATTCAGAAAAATCCAGGACATTTGTAATCCAGAAAGGGAATGTTCCATGTTTTATCAGCCTCAGAGGAGTCTTGTAAAGCTTAAATAGCACCTGTACCTGCTTTTCCACAGTCTGCTGATAAAAAAAAAAAGAGCTGTGAGAGGAAGCTTAAAGAACTTCAGGACTAGGATAGAGCTGATGTCTATCTGAGATCCTTAACTGCTAAATACCAGCTTGTCCTTTGTAAGGGCTGCAGTTGATATTTAATAAAACCTTAATAGATACAATATAATTAAGATTCTTTCCCCTAAAATGACCCCCAAAATCTGCAGGTCTCCAGATTCTCAAAGCTGCTGTTACCATGAGACAGGGAGCAAACTGCTCAATTTCTGTCTTTTTTTAAGAGACAAACAAAAACTGCTCAATTTCTGTCTTTTTTTTTTTCCCACTGGGCTTTTCATTCTGCCATCTGTGGTCAGGTGTCCTCCCAGCAAATCTGGTGAAAGTAAGGATGGAGCAGAAAAAAAGGGTTTAAGGAAAATGGCCTTGCAAAGGGGCTGGGCTACACTTGCATATAAAGAGGAGTGATTTTTAAAAAAACAAGGGAAAAATTGCCAGCTTAGGAAAGCAAAAACATATAAACTGAAAATTTAACTCTAATTCTTTTCTTCAAAAGAAGTGGGTAAATGAGGAACTTTATCAGAACTTTTCTAATTTTCTCTAACTTCCATGGTTTTTTTACCTTTTAATTCTAATCATTCACCTCCACTGTGAAGTTATTTACAGTTTCTTGCCAGTTATGAATAAAAAGTAAAAATAAAAGACTACGCTCTGAAATATCTATTTACATCAGTATCTCTGCAGACAACATTGTTATTCTTCACTTGAGCTATTTCCAATTCAGATTAAAGTGAAAGTATATCAGGTCCTCACTAGCAATTTAAAAATCCTCCACTCATGTGTGCCAGGTTTTATATATTTTGGAACATATGCCAAAACATAGCTGCTTAAGGAGAGGGAATTGTGTGAGAAAGAAAATGAATAACACAATCACAAAAATATTTTATTCTTCTGATTGAATTTTTATCTCATCTCATTTCCATGCATTCACTTTTTTTTTTCCTTCTCTAAAGCCAGTGATACTGAATGCTGATAAGATTACATTGGTGCAGCTCCAGACCATCACAATTATTTAAGAAACTTGCACACATCCACTTTAAATAAATAAATCTGTCCTGAGAACATTTCCTAACTGGGCTAAGGACTCAGCTGAATACTACAAAACACTGTAAAAAAAGTGGTTGGTGGCAGATGTTGAATTTCCTGATTATTTCACTGTTCTTGGAAAGTTCTCCCTTAACTCACTGCCATTCCTATTTGTTGGCCTTGCTCCTGTGGCAATGCCCAGGAAAGACAAAAGCAGCACCTTAAAGACAAACATGCAAAATAAATTAATTGTACCAGTGAAGGAGCGCCCTGAGAGCCAGGGCAGGGAAAGGTTTTCCATCACTCAGTGATAAAACCTCTCCCACACATAGTTAAGGTTATTGACAGTGCTCTGAGCTTCTGGAAAGCAAAGTTCACTGTCACTCAAGCAGCTGGAAAACAAGGAAGACTCAGAGTACTCCAGATCTGAATTTTTCCGGTTTTTCGGCTCTGAAAAGCTGGAAGATTTATTGTCAGGGAGGAAAAAAAAACCAAACCAAATGAACCTTAACTCTGTCCCTTCAAGTGGCCACTTGAAAGAGTCACTGCATTCATTACAGAGCACAGGGGTCAGGAGGGATCTGCTGGAGCAACTTCCAGGGCTGCACTGGGAAATGAGCTCCAAAGAGCTCTGGGACTGGGACTGTGACAAGGAGAATTCATCTAAAAACTCTGGTCACCATTTTCCTTCACCAGACTTCTCTGTGCCAAATGAAACGTATCTAGAAATTAAATAGCTGTATTTTGACATGACAAATTTGCTGCTTTTATGAGCATTATGAGAGTTTAAAACACTTAACAAGCATTCTTGGGAAACACGTGCATCTGTGCATTAAACACATGCTGACATTATTACAACTACAGAAATATCCACTAACACATCATATGATGTTTCATGTTGCTGATTGAAGAAATCCACGGTGATATTCAAGGATTGCATTGTTTCTGTTGGTGAACTGTAGCAAGAAAAACAAAAATCTGGTTTCAAAACCTGCTTGTAGTGGAAATCAGCAATTCAACCAGAAGCAGAGATATTAAAGTTAGTGCCATTTGAATCCTCTCCAAGTAATACAGGGAGACACTAAAATAAAAAAGTTCACACCAGAACTCTTCACACGGTTGCTCAAAATGGCTGAAAACACAGCAAAGCCATGCATTGTTTTATTCAATAAGAACAAAAAAGAATTTACTTCTGCAGGAAATCTCTAAGTGGTACAGAAGCTATTTCATCTTCCACTCACTCCATATTTCCTGCATTTAATTTTCATGAGCCCCTCAAAGCTCCTTTGAAACCATTCAGTTTCTGGGTTGAAAGGATTTCATGGGTGAAGTCTCCCTACCAAACGTGCTGGGCCGTGTTATTGTCGTGTCACTTCTCCTTACTCTGACAAAATGTAATGTGAGGAAAGCTGGCTGTGCTTCCCCCAGCTCTGACCTGCTGCAGCTTCTAAATCACAGACATGAAAGGCAGCTCCAGCCAAGACACAAGTCAAGGTGTGCCAAGACCTCTGAGGATTCAATGAACAAAGATTTATTTCCTCTGATCCGCAGGAGTCTCTATTTGGGAGCCATTTCTCCTTTATGTTGAGCCACAATCCTATATAGCTCCATAGCTACATTACACACAGCAAAATCCTGGAGCCTTCATCAAATTTAGGAATCATCTGATTGGAATAATTGGAGGATATGATATGGGTTATGAATTGTGCTTGTTGCAATAATCAAGAGTGGCTTGAAAGTACAGATCTAGACCGATTCAAAATGAGCTTATTTCTATCACAAATAGAAGTGGCCCAGAGGATTCTCTATTTACAGCCACTCAGTCCTGGCTCAGGGCTGCTCTGTGAGATCAGGATTGCAGGGATGTTGAAATACAATCTCTTTTCACTGGCCACAAGTTTCTGAACTGAGAAATCACAGTGGCTCTCCCCTCAGGATCGCTGGGACCAGATGGATTAGCAGAGCCATAAAAATGACTGAAGAACTGGGAAACCAGCCTAGATGAAAGATTTAAGACTTCAGCCTGTTTAGCTTCACAAGGAAAGTTTAAAAGAAATTCCAAACATCTAAATATCTGAGAAATAAATTCCAAAGTCCAAACATGTAAATATCTGAGCCCAAAGAAAACAAAAGCAGTTTTTTACATGTATGCAGAATACACAATTGAAGAATTATCACCTACAGGCACAAGCACAGCTCCCCAGAGACAAAACTGGATTTTATATTGTGTGCAGCTGCTTCAAGAAAGTAACGAGTCAGACTTGGGCATGAACAGCAATATGTCTATAAATAATGTGGAGAAAACCTCCCCTTTTTCTGCCTGCTGATAAATCTCAAGTAGAACACCACAAATCAAGGGAAATTATGGGATTCCTCAAGAGATTAATGCAAGAATGAAGAGTGTGAACACAGCCTTCACAGGCACGTTAGGGAAAAGCATTTTTAAGTCGGATCCATTAAGCTTGTAAATTTGAAAGGATCCTTAATGCAAGCAAGGCTCCCATTTGCAGGACTGCTGCACCACCAGCAGGAGCTTTCAAAGGACCTGTGCCTGTAAGATCCACCTGGCTTCTCCCCATCCCATCTGACACCAGCAGCCAAGTGGCTCCAGGAGAAATTCAGCATTCCCAATAGCCTGAGAGCCAGCAGTGCTGGAAAATGAGATTCACGTGCTATTAATGAACATTTAACTGGAATTTTTCCCCTTCAGAGCAGAATCAGAAGAAATGCCACCAAATGCTATCTTGTGCAGCAGGGAGATCAGTATTTCTGGATGACTTCCATTACTTGGCTCTGACCGCTGTGGATCATTACAGGTTTCATTTCTCATAAATTTCATTTTTTAGTTTGGCGGGAGATAATAACATCCAGGGAGCTGACCCAGCCTCAGATAATTACTATCAAAATTGGTCCAGCAGCTTCAACTGGAAAAAGTTTTCTTCTTCACTTCCTGCCTGAACCTGCTGTGCTGCATGGGTGCATTTCAGCAGCACCGAGATAATTACACCACAGTCCAAGACTGAAGAAATAATTCATGGCAAATACCTCCTTTTATTTTTTTTTTTCTGGTTGTGAAATATTCAGTGGTTATGCCATGTTTGCATTTGTTCTTGTACTCACTTTGATGAATAATCACTTATAACTCTTGTTATTGAGGATGGAAAATACAGTGTTTAGCATCAATGGTCATATAATAGAATCTACTTCCACTTTTAGGGCCCAGTCATCACCCCAAAATTAATAAATATTTTGCCACTGATTTAAGTTGATACTGAAACAACACAAGTAAGTTGAAGCAGGTTCAAATCTAAACAGAATTGGAGCTATTTAAAAGAGATTTTAAAATGCCTTTCTAAGCTTTACCTTACTGGACTGCCTGAGGCAGAATTTCTGGAAAAAATGGTGACAAATTTCTTGAGACTGCCAGGTTAATTCAGCATGCAAAGCATCCCCATGTGGACCAGGAAAAAGAAATGTCATTTCAGTAAACAGTTTCAAAAGTATTCCCAGGATCTGAGGAGTACTTGTGAGGAAATTTCTGAGTTTTTCAGGATGTGCAACCTTTCTGTTTTCTGTTTTCTGGCAAGTGGGGAGCCTTTGTAAGCACAAACCAGATCTACCATCTTTTTTGTCCCAAATTGTGGATGATTATTTCCCTAAAATAAAAATATTTAACAACACAGAATGATTAAAAAATGTATGAAGGCACACTAGAATACTACATGCTGTATCACAGCCAGGGTATTTGGTCTGCAGGTCAGAAAAGAAAACCTCAAGGGAAAAAAGAATCTTGCTGACAAGACATTTACTTATTCAGCTACAAAGTGTGAACACATTATAGAAGATGTGTTTGCCATGGCCCAAAGAATCTTTTGCATCTCACAGTTCTTTCTGAACAGAACACTTTCAAAATTCTGTAGAAGAAATTGCTGAGTAGCCCTGAGGTTCCTGATGAAACCACAGAAATAATTGCCAAACAGAATCTGAAGATTGCTGAAAAGTAAAAATGGGATTGGAAACACAAGCAGTGAGTCAGTCTGGAACATTAATACCAACTGGCTAAGTCTTAAAAAGCAAACACCTTGACAAGCACAACAAAAAAAATAATCCACAGCAGCACAGTCAGATTTGGGCTCCCTGTCAGAAAATGCTGGAGGTTTTGCCCCAGAAGTGTCCACGTGCATCCTCCTTCGAGCAGACTCCAGGGCTCCTGCCAGTTTTCATCAGCAGCCACTGCATTACTAAAATCTTCTCTGGAAGCCACTGGTGCCTGCTTTGAAGTGAATATTAAATCAGTTTGCAGATAACTTGCAATTGCTGCTGAATTTTAATTGTTTTCCTACCCAGGTGTCCTCAGTGCAATGGCACTCAGAATGCTGCTGGAAAATCCAGGGAAGAAAAGCAGATTTGCACAGCTCATCCTCAGTGTTATCCCACAGGGATTTCTCCTACTATAAAGCTCATGGAGGGTGATCAAAACATCACAGAATGCTTTTAGTTATGGCATTTCTTTTGAATGAACTAATTTTTTGGTAGATATTAAAACTGGAGATACTCATTAGAGGTGGCTAAAGAAGCGTTGTAGGAATTGGATGAGACCCATAATGCAATTTCCATATGTCTAAGTCTTTGATGTACACAGTTTTGAACCCTTTGGTGTCAAAACACAAAGGAAAGAAACTACTTTCAGCTTAGAGGGAACCCAGCTATAAAGAAGCTAGAGTAGAACAATATTAACAGAAATTGTTTTGTTTTTTTTTTAATAACTTCTCCATCAGCTCATTTCTCAATTCAATCATGGTAGGAAATTGATGGATAGAATATCATGTAAAGTTTTAATTTTAAATCCAAAATAAGGATTCTACAGGAAGTTAAAATGCATTTGGAAGATGTATTCCAGTGATGAATTTGTTTCTAGTTAACAAAAAATCAGAACTGGAGTAATGTAAGCATGACAAACTAGGCTCACACTGAAGATAAAAGTTTGTAACAAGCTCTGAAATTTTCAAAGAAACAGAACAGCCTTTTTTTTTTTTCTTATTCTTTTAAATATCTTGGTTACATTCCTCACTTTAAAAGCAATTTTTCACTGTGTGCCTCCCAGAACTGGAAAAACCACCAGGAAACCAGGGTGACTTGCAAAGCAGGGTCAGTCAGTGTCAGCTCCATGAACTGCCTCTCCCATTTATATCAAAGCCTGCAGGTTTTACAAAAGCCATTTTTACTGTGCTGCTAATTCAGCTTTCAATGCGTGAAGTCTTGGGTATATTGATAATCCATACTGTCTCCTCTTTGTTGTTTCACAGAAATAAAACATTCAAAATCCTTTTCCAAGTCCATCTCAGCAGAATAATCTTCATATTCCTCGAAGATGGTTCTGCTTTCAGATAGCAGGGCAGAACTGATATGGTGCATGAGCAGCTAGCAACACCCCAAGAAAGCTGTAAATATTTTTTGGCAAGCATCTCCATTAAATAGGTTCTTTCTGGAATGAAACACAGGCCAAGGAACTCTGAGTTTCACTGCTGATAAGTCAGTCTAGCCCACAACACAGACTCATTTTTCGGTTCTCAAAAAGATAAAGACAGTTCTCTGGGACTTTTTTGGCAAGCTGTACTAGAAAGGTATTTTGGCAAGGATACAAGAGAAAATGCTCATTGAGTCTGAACATACCTGGAGATAAGCAGGATCCATCTCCCAGAGAAGTCTTTATTCATCACTATCAAAACATACTTGGCAGAAGTTCTCAGTTTACTTCAAAAGTAATGAGGGCTAGAACATATTTGAGATGAGGAATAAATTAGCTGAGACACAGCATTTTTTTTTCTCAATTTTAAGCACATCATTATGAAGGCATATTTATCAACTGCTATTCTTTTCCAGGTTCTGACTACTATTAAAGCAGGCAGGATGAAGCCAGAGAGACAGGAACTGCTCTCTCGTTCAACAAGTTCACCCAGGAGATTTCCATGCTACAGCTCATGAGATGGATATTAAAACAAAATAAATAACAGAGGTTTAACCTTCCCATTGTTCTAGAGATGAAAAGATCATTCCAAAGCCCAAGGTGAGAGCATTGGTTACAATCAGCCCTTAAAATTATCTTATGCAGAAACTAAATCCTTTCAACTGAAACTGGCCCGTAAAATCTACATGGTTTCGTCTTAGTGTGTTGGTTTGATGTTGGTTGATATTTAGGAAGAAGGAAGAAAGCCATTCACAGAAATGGCTTTCCAGAGGGAGGCTCCTGGGAGCTGCTTCTGTGTCTAGGAAAGACCAATGGCTGTGTAGTTCTGAGAAGTGACAGCTTTGTAAACCATTGAGAAGCTGGGTCCACCTCTGTAAATATTCCATTTTAAAACCCGGGAAGGTCTAAAACTCCTTTTGGGCTTCCGGCTTCGGAAGCTGCCGGTGGCTCTGGAGGGGCCCGGCCCGGTCCGGCCCTGCTCGGCCACGGCCCACGTGGCCTGGCCAGGCCGGGCTCCGGGCCAGGCCCCAGCGGCTCCCGGGCGGGGATGGGAGCCCAGGGGGGCCCCAGCTGGAGCTGGGCCAGGTCACAGCTGCTGGGATCTCGGTAACAGCAGGGCACAGCTGCTGGGATCTCGATAACAGCAGGGCACAGCTGCTGGGATCTCGATAACAGCAGGGCACAGCTGCTGAGATCTCGATAACAGCAGGGCACAGCTGCTGGGATCTCGGTAACAGCAGGGCACAGCTGCTGAGATCTCGGTAACAGCAGGGCACAGCTGCTGGGATCTCGGTAACAGCAGGGCACAGCTGCTGGGATCTCGGTAACACCAGGGCACAGCTGCTGGGATCTCGGTAACACCAGGCCCTGCTCCTGCGCCCCCAGCCCGTGCTGAGCTGGGATCCCTCTGGGCTCGGGGCCTGGGCAGGCCCCACCACCACCGTGGCCTTTTCCAGCAGCTGCCGGGCAGAAGGAGGAACCCAGAGCGGCTGAAATCCATCACCGTGACTGCTTCAGTCACTGCCCACCAACACCTGCCAGCCTGGGGGAAATGTTAACCCTGCCAGTGCACAGAGGAGACCTGCAGAGCACAATTCTTCCCTTGAGTGAGAGACAGCACAGAGTGACAACATGAAGACACTAGGGTCGGTTAAGAAAGAGTTTAAGTTTCAGATGGAAGGAGAATGAAGAGATGTCCTAGTATTGGGACTGAAAGTTCTTTTGATAATGCTATGGAGATGGATTATAGTAACTACAGTATTTCCTCTAAATTAATGAGAGAAAACAAGTAGGGGGGATGATGGAGTGTTCAAAATTGTGGACCTGAGCAGAGGCAGTAGATGTTGCAGGAGCAGTGATGCTCTGAGGAGCTTGAGTAGAGAAAGAGATGAGTGAAGAAGACTCTGTGTCTTAGGGAGAAAAGAAAAAGACCTCTGTTCTTGGAGATGAAGATGATTGCAGAAACCAGTGAAGAGAGTCTTTCCTTTGAACAGCTCATCCTTAAAAATGACACCCCATGAGCTGACATGGCCCATTCACTCAGTTGTGAAAATGGGAGGAATTTCACAATAGCAGTAGTTTTTCTGAACCAAGCAGCTGCTGTTTGTGAAGATGCAAAGCCATGAGAAGACTGTGTTCTTGTGGAGATTTCTCCATGGTGTTGTGAGAGAAAACTCCTTGCCTTATGAGAACTGAGGAAAGATTATTGTAGAAGTGATAACTGATTTAAAATCCCAGGTTTTGTTTTATGCTGTCAGGTGGGAAAGGAGAGAAGGTAGGCAGGGAAGAGAAAGTGTTCTGGAAGTTTAATTCTGATTATCCTTTTTTTTTCCTATTCTTTTAGTTTTGTTAATAAAATTTTCTTCGTAGTCTTAAGGTTTGAGCCTGTTCTTCCTTCTCCTAAAATCATATCTCACAGCAAGAAATAAGTGCACTGGTCAGTTTAGCTAGTTCTAGATCCACCACAGTGTTTTTTAAGTCATCTGAAAGCCTTTTGTTGCTGCATATATGCGACTGTATTTTCAGTCTAAGCCAAAATCTAACAACCCACTCCATACCCATGAGAAGGGATGGAGCCTTTCCAGCAGCCAGTGCTGGTGGATAGGCCAGAGGGGGAAAAGCCAGACAAGGCAAGAACCAAATGAACAAATTTACTAAAAGAAGCAGAATCCACCTACTCCTTTGTGCTCTCTGCCCCCGATGCATTCATTTGTAGGGCTATTTTTCTTGGAATGGATCTTCTTGTCTGAATAAAGAAGTTGCTTCACTGATGAAATTGCTTCACATTCCACCAAAAACACTTAAAATTCACATTCTCTCTAATTTTCAGACGCCTACATTTCAACATTTGGTTCCAGCACTGAAGGAATGATGGGTATTCCCATCCTGATAACCAGCAGAAAAGATGTAGAGAAAATACATAACTCCATTTGGAAGTGGCATGAGGAAATAAGAGACAAATTCCTGTATCAGGCCAGAGATGCAACAATTTTTCACAATTTGTTGCTTTGGTTGGTCTGACCCTTGGAGCAGCACCCATTCCATGATTCCCAACAAAGGACCTTGCTGTCCTTCACCACTTCTGTCCTTTTAAAGAGAGGTTGGTTGGATTTGTCCATTTGTTGCAACTAAATTCAGCACCACTGTTTCATTTCTGAGATTTTTGTCAACATATCCCATCTCATTCCTTGAAAATACAGGTTGTTTTCGTGGTGTCTTTGCAAAGAGCATCTCACAGAGTCAGCGAAGAATTTAAATCTCTTATCTTGTTTTAAACTGTAACTTTGATGCTTCAAGGGGAAGTTTTAAAAGAATATTTAATTATAACTATTTCAGGCAAACCTGATGAAAATGCAATGTAAAAGATAAGGAATTTTTGCATTCTATAAAGAAAATGTCCAGTTCAGATGAAGAAAAGTGCTTTCCTTTGTACATTTGATAATAAAATAACCTTTCCCTCTTTCATTAGTAAACCTTGGCAGGGTACTTTTTCTTAAGACTTTTTAACCTTAAATGTTTTATGAAAAGGATTTTATAAATGTCATGGACAGCTCGGAGCAGCTGACAGCAGGAATAATGAGGGATGGGTGCCATACAGGAGCTGCTGCATCCTGCACTGCTGGTGCACCTTCAGCATGACCTGTGGCACCTCTGCTACGGAGTTCTGCCTCTCCAAAATGCAAGACAACAAAAGAAAGTGTTATTTTCAATTTAAAATCTCTCTTCAGAGCACTGACCAGTACAAATACAAAAAGGCTGGCTGGTGACCTATGGATGTGCTGCAGAGCTAATCTGTCACCAGCAGAGATGAACAAAGCAATCAGAGGAGCATGAGCAAAAAATTATATCCTCTGCTTTGTCCACAGCTGCAGACACAGCACCAGCTGTCCTTAATAGAATCAGACTGCAGGGAGAGATCACCATTTGTTTCTTGGTGTTAGTGTCTCCTTCAACAAAAATAAACAGTAATAACACAGGCAGGAGCTTTGCTGCTGGAAAGTACACGGGATCTCAAGGGGATTTGGGAATTAGGATGTCTTTAGGAGGTCTTCCTAAAACACAGTGGCTCTTGAAACCTCAACAGTTTTTCAATATATGAGATCTCAGCAGAGAGGCAAAGAAATTCCTTCCAAACATCCTGTAAAAGCCCCTTACACGAACAGAAACACTTAGACTGAGTATTAAGAAGCAGCTGTCCTCGTTGGGCTTTTTAAAATCATTAATTTGATTGTTGTTGTGATGCATCAACAGCGTTGAATGACCCTCAGATATTCAAAGAATAAAATAACACAGAGACAGAAAGAAGATGAAGTAATACAATTTCAAATTTTAGAAAGCCTTATTATCTCTTAACAGAATATATCAATGCTGTGCCATCTCTGGAAAGCATCCTAAGAAATACTAATAAACACCAGGAATTACCGGGCAGAATAGAGGCATCCAGAGAGATTTTGAAGGGTTCTGGTGAGGAGCTGGTCGAGGGTGTTGGCTCTCCCCCTTGCAGCACAGGACAGCTCAGAGATGGCAGCAAAGAGAAAACACTTCCACAAGATTGCCAGTCTGGATGAGTGCCCTCCCTAAGGAAAAAATGTCATATAGATTCATGGACTGCACCTGATTCACTGCTGATAAATTGGATTTTCGCCTGAAAAGCAAAGGAGGAAGCCAAATGCAGAGACCTGTGGGCTGGCACACACATGCCCAAGGAAAGCTTCATCTGGAAAATGCCTCCCTGATGCCCAGAGGAGAGCAAGGCAAGTCCTCAGTGTGCAGTCAGAGCAGCCAGGGAGTGAAAGTGGCTTGGCTTTTTCCACTGACAGCAGCTCACATTCCAACTGTGCAAGTTCAGTGCCTTTTCCATCAGGCCTGATAACACAACATGATCTCAGCATTGACAATCTCCCTCCAGTGCCAACAGAAAATTCTTCACAAAAGGATTGGTAAACATGTTCAAAAGGAGTCCAGAGCCATGCAAATGCATTTGATGTGGGTATCTGAGTTATTTTGCCATCGCTGGAGAACAAGCAGTACTACAGCTCTGCCTGTTTGATCACTGCACTGGATACCACGGAGTGTAATTGATAAATGTCAGATCTCCTTTGTACATCAAGAGTTTTTACTGTGAAACATTGCTCTTTGAGCTCAGGACAAGAGTTAATTAAAAAGTTGGTACCAAAGATAACATCCTCAGCAGGGAACATCTATTGATCTCTCCAGCAGCATAAGAGACAGACTGATATGAGATTATAAAATGTGCTCATGGAACAAGGCTGATTTCCACAACTTTTCCTTATCTTATGAGCTCGACTGGATACTGCAAAATATTAAAAGTATTAAAAGAGTGGCAAATTATCAAGAAGTCAAAAAAACCTACAACTGTTTCTCCAAGTTATACTGTCCATTTTCAAATTCTGTATGAAATTCCCATTGTCTTTAACGTGTTTATCTTCCTCTTTCCTCCTATAGCTCTTAATTTCAATTAAAGATTGGAAGCTGATTAAAGGCTTTCACTGCATTGTGAAGTCTTTATACTTCTTTCCACAGTTAATACTTGGAGACCTGATACCCTGCTGCATACCTGAGCTTTGCTTTGTTTCCTGTCCTATTCTACTGCTTAGGAACAGGAAAAGATAAGAAAAAAATAATATCAAATTCTTCTCTAGACTGTGCTGTTTCATTTTCAGGAGCAATTTCTTGGCATTCTTCTACTCATTAATGTTTTTTTGTAAAACTCAGTGTATGGATTGCTCCCCCAACAGCTATATTATTGAATTTGGGAACTGACAATTGTGTAAAAAGTTCTCTTTTTTGCAGTTTTTAAAAACAAAAATTAGATGTTGGCTTCACTGCTTCTGTGATTTAAAGTTTGAAAGAGCTGCTGAACTGCTCCAGTGGGGCTTTCAAAAGAACAGGTCTCATGATTAAGATTGATCTTTCCATTTTTAAATGGTTTTATAGTCCTGCAGCTGGTTCTGAGCAGGAAAGCTGCTCTTGTCTTGTGGGCTCTTGCTGACCTCGCTGCTTTTTTGTTGCACTTAGGAATATCCAGGGCTCCATCGCATNTCCTGCCCAGGCCCAGGGTTCTGCTCCTGGCCACCAGCCCGAGGTTCAAACCAGCACCAAGCCCATTTCTCTCTGAGATACTCTCAGTCACACACTGCCCACGTATCCCAATCCCTCAGGCTCCTCAGGAAAGCTGAGTTTGAGAGCAGCCCTGGCCCTGAGCTTCCAGGTATTTCCCAGTTCCATCCCACGGCGATTCCTGAGTCTGGAGCGCAGTTACCAGGGCTGGCAATCAAAGCTGGCAAAGGAAGGGCATTTTGGGGGATTTTCAGAGAGTTATAACAAAAGCTTTCACTTTCTGGGTTAAGCAAGTAGCAGCTGAAGTAACTTGAGCGAGGTGGATCTGGATTCAAGAGTAATCCTTGCCCAGGGAGACAAATTCTGCTTTCTGTTGCAGTTCTGTCACACATCTTGGTGTACAGAACTTTTGGTATCTTTCCATGAACTGGGTGAGACCCTCACTTTGTGAGACCTTGCTTTCTAGGCTGGCCCTTCTTGGCAAGCCCAGGGAGCTGCTCTGTTCTCTTCTCCACTCAAAAAGTGCTGCCAAACCCCTACCTTTTTATAGCAAATTGCAATTATTTCACATGGCAGGGTCTTGGAGCAGCGTTGTTGCAGCTTAGTACTTATATTAATCTAAATTCAATTACCTCCTGAGCCTTCCAGCTGGAAATCCCTTATTATCAAGGACTTCCTGTTGGAATTATGGTGTAATTCAGAAGAAAAACCACCCCAGAGCCCAAAGCATTAAGCTTGTTGGGTGTATCAAGGCCATGTCAGAATGGAGAAGAAATGATCAGCCCTGAACATGGCTGGGGGATAAAGCACAGACAAATTGGTCTTTCTTGGGACTCAGTCTGCATATTCCCAGAACCAGGGTGAAAGGGATCAGCACATTTTAGGATCAAGACTGTTACCCAAGCTGACTTGACTCTTTTTTGTGAGTTTATTCAAACTGAGTGAAAACCCAAAGACAGAAACCATCACATACACAAAGAAAAGGGAATGGCCCAATGGCTTCAAAAAAGAAGTAGAGAAGCCCATTTTTAGAACATCCCAGATATTGGGGGGTACTCTGCTGGTTTTCAACCAGAGTAAAGGAAATCCTGCAAGGGATGTGAAGAGACAAGCAGGCAGAGCAGCTGAAAGGGCTGCTTGGAGAGCAGAAAGGATCACAGAGACTTTTTGTTGTTGTTTGTGCAGGTTATGCCCTGAAAACCTGGCTGGTTTTTGTACAGAGCACACAGACACGTTCTGCTAAAAGACAAACCCAATCAGAATTTTTTCTCATCATTTGCTGCCTTCTCCTGTTTTTACTAAAAATGATAGGGAAGTGATTTCAAAGGATTCCCACTCTGACTGCAGGTTAGATCAGCATGGTGGCCTTTGCTACATGTTTTTGATAACTTCACAGGCAAAAGACTTTTCTCAGGGCTGAATTTCTTCAAAAAAACCCCACAAAATGCAGTCTTTGTGGAGTGTGTTAGGATTTTTCCAGTCCCCCTGTCAATGCTCTCAATTAGCAACCATAAATAATGCCATTTTTATTATCTTTTTTGCGCATTTTTGAATTCCCTAAGGCTCTGGTTTGAGTTCTAAGGTTGTGTGTATTTACATGCATCCCAGGGGTGTTATTTTCTAGCAACCTTGCTTCAGTTCTCATTGTTATGCAGATGATGTAAAAAAACCCCCAGTTTTTGGCATTGTCTCTGATCACTCAAGAACTACCTGACCATTTTTATTTTACCACCTTTCTTCAAATCACAGTCTTTTTCCTTCTCTCCTATTTATATTTCTTATTAATTAAAATAAATTAAAACATCTTCACCTTTGAACATTGGATTTTCTGGTTCCAGTTCACCTTTTAAGTGACCAGATAAAATACCTTGCATTGCACCATCACAGCAACAAATTTAAATAACTCTCTGACACAGTTTTGAAGATGCTGTTGCTGCCATGCCTTTGCAAGATATCAAATTAAAGTGATTGCTTTTCCTCCCCTGTCCTGGTGGCAGAGCAGACCCATGGATTACAACAGAAGAACTGCACATTTTAGCCATCCATTGATCCAAAATTCCAATGGAATTCAAAAATTCACTTTGAGTAAAGTCTGACAAGACACACGAAGAAGTCATGAAAATAGATCATTTCTATTTGCCACAGAAATCCTGGTTAATGATTTACAACCTGCTCCAGAGACACAGCGAAAGGGGATATCTTAATTCACAAATCCTGATGTTCATATGGCAAACCTTGCCAGAGGAAAGACCCCAAGCCTCCCCAGGCAGGCAGAACTTCCAGAGGTGGAAAGCAGCAACTCCCACTCCTGCTGTGAAGCTGCAGCCGGATTTTTCACCTGCTGGAAGCTTGCAGAATTATCCACATGGATGAAAAGGTATTTCTTTAAGAATGGTTTCATTCTACAGCCTTGACATCATATTTTGGATGCAGACATATTGTTAGTGCTAAATCATATTTAACTTATCTCACAAAGGAATTGCAGTGATTGCTGTCCAGAGAATGACATGGAAAACACAGCACTTTTCTCATTCCCTCTCTCTGTTGCAATTTTTTTCATCTGTCTGCCACTCAGAATGCACTAATGATAAAAGAAAGAAACTGAATTCTAAAAAATAGAGGTGCCTATTTTGAGCTGGTTGTGGATTTGAAAAGTACACAAAAAATAAAACCCAAATTCCCATCTATTAGGGCAAACTTCTGTACCAGGAACTATTCCAAGGCATATTCAGGGATGCAATAATGCTTTAAACACCAGAGTACACCATAAAGTGTCTTAGAGAAATTTAATACAGCCATAATACACAATTAGATAGAAAAAAGCTAATTGTGCATATATAATCAATAATGTGATGTGTGCCAGTTTTATAGGATGTATAAAATCTTTATGTTTTCTTCCAAGGTCTCATTTTAGAAAAAAAGCCAAACTACTCTTTTGCTAAGCTTACCAAAGTGTCACTGAACATCCCCAACTTAGAAAGATGCTCTATTTTACATAACGTAAAGAAATTACTGAATTACTCCATTCTTCAGAACTTTCCCCCCACATAATTTGGTCCAACATTATTATTATTAAATGGTTTTTGCAATTGAAATAACTGCAACAAAGAAATACTTTGCAAAGTCTGACAGAACTGCACAAGAATTTTTCATTTCCCCTCTGCTTCCTTCCCTTCAGGACCCCACTCCTGCCTCATAATTCCCTGGGAGATCAGGAATCCTATGGGAATGTAGCTCAGAATGGGAAGATTAAATAAAATTGGCATTGATCTGTAAGACAGGAGACCCAGTGGGTCCCTTTTATCTCAAACCATTGGATAATTTCATGATCCTCCCAAGAAACCCAAATCAAAGTTATCACTGAATCACCTCGATGCTCACCTGAGGACCTGCTGGCCCCAGCTGTCCCCTGCCATGCACATCCCTTTGTGGGGAATAACCACGGCTTAGGAATGGCCCTGGCTCAGAAAAAACCTAAACATTTACACTGATCTGGTGAAAGGACTTGGAGGATTTAGCAATCAGGGCAATTTGTGTCAACTCTTTTTGATTTCTGTAGCTTTGTGTCGTGTGCCTGCTGGAGCTGAGTGAAGCTCTGCACAGAATGGGCAAAGAACACCAGGACACCACAAACTCTGCTGCAAAGAGAGCTGATGGCTGATTTGCTAAAAGATCTTTGACACCAGCAGTAATAATACTTAGCAATAATAAAAATATTAATAATAAAAATAACAATAACAATAATAATAATAATAATAATAATAATAATAGAAATACCTATGAAAATGCTAGCAGTGGCTGTCAGGTAAATTCACAGCTTAAACTTTAAGCTTTAATACCTTTTGATATCTGCTAAAAAATAGGTTGAATAGAAGGATGACCCTTAGAAGTGGCAAAGAAAGGAGAGCTCAGCATCATTTTAAGCTGGACACGACCACTTCTCTAAAAGACTCTGATTAGAGACTCTACTTTGGTGACAATGACAGCTGAGCATGGGAACAGATGGGCTCTGGAATCCCTGGGATCTCCAGCTCAGGCTTGAGAACTGACAGGCAAGCATCCAGGCTTTTAATTGTCAGCAAAACCCAAAGCAGTTTGGCCAAGGCCAACTCTGATGCTGCCACAAAATGCCTGGGCAAGGTTCAGGGGACGCAGGGACTCAGAGCCATTCCCAGCTGGTAACACCAGTCAGGCAATCCTGTTCCCAGACCAAGAGACTTTGGCCATCTGGAGCTAAGCCATGAAGTTCCATTTCATCTCAGGGCCAGACAACAGAGCCTGGATTGTTTCTTATATTAATACAAATACAGTTTTTTAAGTCCTTTGTAGCTGCTTTTCCAGCAGCTCTGTTGTGTGTTTAATGCTGCCCACTAAGATGCAGCCATAAAGCAACATCACAAAGAAACCCATTGCGTGATTTTTGAGAAGAAATTATTCAGGTGCTCAAAAGAGCAGAAATTTTAGAGGCTTCATTCTGTTCCTCATCCCTGTCTTACACCTTGGACTGTGAAAGGGCAACAGCACTGAAGAGCAGACACTTGGCAAGTGGTTCAGCCAGGAAGGAAGATCTGGAGAGGAATCAAGAAGAACAATAGAAAATTGGCTTTGAATTGGCTTGAAAAGAGTTAATATTATGAAGTAGGATTTGTTTATGAAAATAGCTCGATTTCTCCAGAATTTCTTCCTTCCTCCCTAAATAATTCAACCAAAGTTCCTGTTGTTGATGTGTGTTCAAAGTACATTACACAATTTCCTTCTGTATATGTTGAGGTTTTGTAAATATATGAGTAAATATACTTCTAAATGGAAAGTATTAACCCACATCTAATACTGACAGTACCGTGAGAGCCTAACATTGTAAATTAAATAATGGGAGCAGTAGAACACAGAACCTAGCTCAGGGTGTTTAAAATCTGGATTTTCATTCTTTCAACAATTTGTTGTGCCTCCAGATATGGACACATTATGCCATCAAACCTAATAATGTAAAAAACTGTCATTAGTTTGAGAAGTTTCATCTAGAACATGGAAGAGAAAGAAAACTCAACTTTCCTTCGGCAGGGCCTGTGAGCTACATAATGTCACTGAAGCTGTGTCACCATGGCTTTTGCTTGTCACACCCTCAGTGACTGGCTGGAAGAAGGGCAGCTGGAGTGAAATCTGGATTTTGCTCAGCTGGGCCAGGCTGTCAGGTCATGGCAGAATAACTCTGAGTGATCCATGAGCATATTTCCTGCTGTTGCGAGTAGAAACGTGGCAGCGATGAATTCCCAGTTTATTCTGAGCTGAGCCCTTTAAAGGCTCAGAGAGGAATGAGCTGTGTCTGCCTGAGTGTCCTGGGACTCCTGAGGCTCCTGCCCTGAGCCACAAAGCACATCAGGTTTCAGCAGAGAGTGAGGATAAGAAGGAACCAAGAACAAGGACAGCTGTTGAAAAAGCAGCCTCACGCAAATGTCCTGCAGTGAGAAAGACAGAGACACCAGGAGCCCAAAACATTATCCCTGGAATAGTATAGATAAATGCAAAATTTCCCATTAATTCACAGTTAGAAACACTGCTTTTGTTACTGGCCTCTTCCTGGAAGGAAATTGCACTGTTTGTCCCCTTCATTTGGGACAATAATCCTGTGTGAGTGTGCCCAGGACAAAGCACAACTTAATTGAAGTTCCCAGATATCCTGGCAAGTCAGCCTCCAGTGATGGCCCTGACTGTGAGGCTGAACTTCTCCAGAGGATTGTGAATCCTGGAATCCCTCTCAGCCATGGCCTCACAGCCAATGTTTAACAAGAGCACTCAGTGCCACCTTGAACAAAGATTAGTGACGCCCAGAGTTTCCATCCAAGGGAGACCAAAGCTGGGAGAAGAACAAGGCCTGGACAACTGCATGGCAATGCAATAAATCCAATATTTCCTGCAATGAGTACCTGGCAGGCAAACTTCTCCTCTTCTTTCAGCTGGAGCATGGATCATGTGCTGTATTCCAGCCAGAAACCTGAACGTTCCTGCTCTTGGAATCACACTCAGTACAGCTGGAAGTCAATGTCACACTCCTCAGGAGATTATTTTCTTTCATGTGTAACCTCATTTAGTTAACATTTATAATATCTCCATCTTGATTTGGGGTTATTAAGAAAAATAAAAGTGGCAAATAAATATTGTACTCTACAGGAGTGCTGGAGGCAGCCATGGCCTCCAGATACTCTTGATATTGCTTGTGTATTATAAAAGAAAAAGCTATCTAGGCTTAACAAGAGGAAGATGTCTTACAGGTTTTTTGATGTATTTCCACCTATTGAAACAGTCTGAGTTCACAGAGTTAGCCAGAAGCAGCATGCCAAAGAGCATTAGAGAGGATATTTATTTTTTCTTTCAAGATCACAAAAAGGGACAATGTTCCATTATCAACATATTGCTAAGTCTGCATTACCAAATGCATGAGGACATCAAATATTTCTTTTCTATGGGATTATCTGTATTTTCTTTAGAGACAAATCCCTACTGTATCAAATTTTGTGCTCTCCAGCAGGCAGCAGTTCACCTTTCACACAAACATAGCAAGATATATTTAATCTTCTGGTTCTCCTCAGAGTCAAGAGACAGCACAAATCTTTACACACTGCATTGTTTAAGCTGCACCCAAATAAAGACTAAACTTTTAGAACACATTATTTTATTTCCATTCACTTCATTAAAGTTTTTGGGGTTGTTATGTCAGTCTGAGATTCTGGCTGGAACGATGTGGAGAGCTCTTCACAATGCAAAATGCAAACTGATCTTCTGTCAGCTGGAGCTACCGAGCTGCTGGATCTGAGCAAGGCTTTGCTCTCCAAAAAAAGTCTTCAGTAACAGTCTTGGGCTCCAGCAAACACTCCAGATCCGTGCAGCCAGCACAGCCCTCAGGGAGAGCAGTTAAACCACGGGAAGCAAAAGGTCTGATGGATTATTTATGAACTACAGCCAGCACAAAGGAGAGCAATAAATTCTTGCCACTTGCAAATGGACTAGATGACTGCCCCGGATGATCTAACAGAGAAGGACAGAGAGAAGTATTTCGCATTTAAAACTTGTGAATTTAGGCTGTGATGAACCTGGTCAGAGCAAGGCAAAACTGGAGCCAGGCACTGAGAGAGGTCCTGCACAGCTCCTTGCTCCCACCCAGCTCCTGACCCCTCACACTTCCCCAGCATCCCTGCAGCAAACTGCTGCTCCCACTGAGCAGCCAAACAAGGCTGCAATTCTGGAAATTAAACTCAGCTGCAATGGGACTAAATTCATTTGCTGTTGTGTGTCTCTTTTGAGCAAGAATTTAACAATAGCTTTTCAGAAATAAAAAGCTGGAGCACCACCCACCCATTTTGTAGCCTCTGCTGAAAGAAAACAGAGCAAAATAATAATAAAAAAATTCCACCCAAACAAACAAAGCAAACAAAGAAGCAGAAACTCCTGGCATAATTAAGAGAAGGGAGAGCTCTGTTATGTCCCAATGTTGTCAAATCAGAGGTTGACTTTGCAGGAGATTTAATGGGCTCTTTTTGATATCACTCACCTCATTATTGAGGCTTAATTACTGCACAGCAAAACTGCACCCACTGCCCATTCCACAGCCACAAACTGTGCCTTAGCCTAACCTAAAACCAAAAATATTACACCAAGAGAGCTTAATCTGCATCCTGTCGTTGGTTTTTCCTCCAGTACATTCACAAGAGTTGCAGAAGTAATTCCAAATACTCTTAGAAGCAAACTACACCTCCACAGAGACTTTAATCTTTTCCAGTCCAGCATCTTTTTCTTTGCAATCCTTCTCTCACAGCAGGCTTTCCAGGCAGAAGCACGGGCTCAGGAAGTTTATTTTCTAAGTCTAAATACTTTCCAAAAAAAATTAAAAACTAAGTGTAAAGTCCAGATGGCGCAGGTGTCAATGTCAGAACCACAATCCTTTCAACAGTTCATCACTCAAGGTTTTTTTTTGCACCCTTTTCCATATCTTTTCATGAATTAATGCAATGTCACGTTTCAGCACTTCATCTCAAAAGATTGTCCTTCCATTCAAAGGATAATGTGCAAAACCTGCAAATGACTGAAGGAAAAACTGGGTTTTGTTGGCATCTCCCAGATTTCTGACACTGCAGTGAGGTGGCACTGCCAGCCTGGTAAAGGTCACACCATGGGGAGCAGCAGGGGATGCTCCAGAAAAGATTTGCAGCTTTTTTTTCTTCATTAATCTGAAATATGATACATAGAGCTTGTGCTTTTTGACAGTTTGTGAGCTGTCACCTTGACATCATATCCTAGAACATCAAATGCCAAATGCCACCAACACTAAATTAAGATTTTGGATTAATTGAGAACTGGAAAAAAGTGGTATAAGGGTTCATCTTCCTAAATATCAGTTAAATGTTGCTGTTCTCACATTCACAGGTAAAACTCCATGTTGGTAGGGAAATAATAAACATTTTAAAACCCCATGTTTTTAAAAATGCTATTCCCTTTAAATTTAAGTGAGTCTTCATTCTAGGTTTTCTGCTGGTAATATGAACTTTCATTCCAATCTATTAAATTATATTTACTACAATTACTATTCCTATACAGTTTTTCATAGCACATCACTTTCTCGATATCACAACAGAATTTAATAGCAGTTTTTATTAACTTGTTTATGATAGTGTTCATTAAAGATTTAAATGAGCATTCTAAAATTACAATATAATGTACAGAAAACTTAGAAACAATTATAGCACTCACCAAAAAATTACCAGCAACTGTGCTCTTTATATAAAACAATTCTTTAAAAAAATGAAGCACAGATCATTAACGTACTGCCTGTGTCATGTCATAATAAAAGCTAACTTAAACTGATAAATTGAACTTAAACACTTCTTTGATGATATGAATTTTCAGTTCAGCCACGCTCGATTGTTTCTACTCAAGTTAAATATTCATCATGCCCCTCACTCCAAATGAACACATGGAATAGGATTCTCAGTGTTTTACACTAAAATAAATAGTTTTACACTCAAGTGACTGAAAGAATTCTCATTCAAATACTCCTTGTGTCATCCACAGGGCTCAGGACCTTCAGCTGAGCTGCTGCACCCACGCAGAAATGAGCAGACAAGGACAATGATGTTAATCAATGTGGTGTGGCAAAACTCCATCCCCAGAAATTCCCCTACAATCTGGGATGGGATCACTGCATCCATTGTGGGAATGTTCCAAACAAGAGAGGCAGGCTCGTGCCACGTCTACAGAGCAGATCCAAAAATCACCAATAATTACAAGTGTGGGCCATCTTCAGGGAGAGCGAGGAGGGGGAAAAGGGCTAGATCAGTTATTTAAGTTCTCTCATTAATATGTCTGTCTGTTTATTTTCTTGGGGTTGTCTCCTGAACTTTCCTCAGAAAAGCCACAGGCTACACCCTGACACTGATTTACAAGCAGAAGTCTGCAGTGAAAGCAAAGAGAAACTTTGTTTATAAATGTCTGGTTCACCATTGTCAAAAATTCAGTAAAAAGCTTCTGAATTTCCTAAAAACATTGGACAATCTTATCCAGACTTCTGTTAACAGGGAACGAGCCCAGCACATTAAAGGGCACTGAAGAGTTCTTTAAGCCTTTTTCTCACACATTTCTGATACCTCCAGTAAACAGATTTCTTGAGTGCTTTGATTAACTCTACCTCTTATCAATTTCACACAAAACTGCACGTGTGTGAGCTGCTCTCAGCCAAAGGGCTGGGGAAACTCAGCCACTCCAAAAGCTCCATTTCCTTCTTGCTTCCAGCTCCAAAACTCAGGAGAGGAGGGCAGTGGAAGAGTCAGAGTGAGCAGAGAATCTGCACAGCTTTGGGAGGTGCTGGATCTTACACAAACAGATGAAAAAGGACAGGGAGGTCAGGGAAAAGCACAACAGAGATTTGGGGCTACAAACTCCTGAAGGGTGAAACCCTCCTGAGTGGATGCCAGCTGAAAAAATGCTGGTGAAATCCTCTTGGATTGCACTGTAGAGTCATATAGGAAGAAATAAGTGATTAAGTAATTCCTGTAAAATCTAATCATTCATTGGAACACAGTTCGATACATACATTTTCCTGTCAGACACATTTACATTATGTCTTAGCTGCTTATCCAATCAATCAATAAATCCAAAATTACTTAAACTTGATCAAATTATTTTTAAAAGATATACACACACCAAAAAAAAAAAATCAAACCCAAGTTTTAACTGGAATTAAGTCCAGTTTTGAATAGCAAGTAACCCTTGAGATTTTGCATTTTGTAAGGTCCAGAAGAAATGCTGATTTCCAGAAGAAAGGCAAACTGAAAAGAGAATCTGGAAACAAGAGGCTTGGCCTGCACTGAATGCTCTGTGTACCATTTAAAGCTGTGCTGAATTCTGTGCATTACAGAACCTTGCTGTGCTCAGTAGGGAGGAAAAGTAATTTCAGGCCTCATCTGGGAGCGCTGCAAGCTGGGGTTTCACTGCAAGTCCTGGGGTAGAAAGGGCAAACAGCATCCATCACTCCTGCTCCTCACCCAAAACTTCCACCTTGGAGCTGCCTCCAGACACTGAAAATAGAGAGAAAGCTGGGAAGAGGAAGAAGAGGCAGAAAAGGGAAGAAAAAACTGCCTTCAATATTCTATTGTGAGGGAAAAGCAACTATAAATCAAAAGACTGACTTATCAGTATAGAGATTTTTAATAGAAAAAATATCAAGGGGAGCACGCCAGATGGATCAAAGTGCTCTCCACATATGTTACTTTTTTCATTTGAAAAGTAACATATGTGAGGAGATGCAGAAGTTCTTTCTGAAGATATCCTCTGCCTTCTTTTTAATTGGAATTATATTCCATTTTCTGTGTAACTTAATAGCAAACAGCAGTTGTTGCTTCACTAAACATTGCTGTCAGCTATAGATTGATAGATTTGGATTCTATTTTCTTGGATGTGAAAGTTGGACTCATGAGTAGCTAAAATAACTGGAAAGAAAGGAGACACGGAAGCCATGGAATATTGTGCATTTATATAATTATAAGTTTACTGAGCCTTTAGAGTCAAAGGACTTGAGGACTCCAGCAAGGCCATGGGATTTATAATCAAAGATTCACATTTAAAAAGTCACAGCTGCACATCTCCAAGCACAGTAGCTTTTGGATATTTATTTGTGAATGCTCTGAATTGACTGAAGGCTAATTAATCAAATTACTAATTAATATAACATAACATATAACATAACATAACATAACATAACATAACATAATTAATATAATATAATATAATATAATGTAATGTAATGTAATGTAATGTAATGTAATGTAATATAATAATGTATGTATATATGTATATATGTATATATGTATATATATATAATACTAATATAATAATAACTAATGAATCTCCCAGCCCCCAGACCTGCAATCCAGGGTCCCTTTGTCACCGTGTCAGAAACTGGAAGCATTATTTAAACATCAGCCTCTGGCTTTGTTTCATTCACATGTGCAGAAGAAGTTTATTCTCATTATTGACAAGGTGGTGATCAGTCAAAGGTTGGGCTCATGGTCTCAGAGGCCTTTTCCAACTTAAATGATTCTGGGATAAGCCAGCAGTTTTCATTTACAAGTGAACAATCCAATAGTTGCTGCTAAGAGCTCTTCAGATCAAATTGTACCCAAGATTTGACTGCTAATCAACCCAAAAAAGTTCTCTGTCAGTAAGGCACATTCTTACTCCCTGATATTTCAAGATATCAGGGGCCTCTTTAAAAGATGTAGGGGCTCATGAGAGAGTTTCAGAAATATTACTCAGGTGGGGAGCTGCACAAATCTGACTTAAGCCACACTTTGTTTTCTGAAGAAATGGCAGGATTCATGTTTAAACAAAACCAAACCCATCAGCATTATGATGTATGGTGCTTCAGAAAGGTCCCAAGGCAGGTGCTGAGCTGAAACCTCAGCNCATGGGATTTATAATCAAAGATTCACATTTAAAAAGTCACAGCTGCACATCTCCAAGCACAGTAGCTTTTGGATATTTATTTGTGAATGCTCTGAATTGACTGAAGGCTAATTAATCAAATTACTAATTAATATAACATAACATATAACATAACATAACATAACATAACATAACATAATTAATATAATATAATATAATATAATGTAATGTAATGTAATGTAATGTAATGTAATGTAATATAATAATGTATGTATATATGTATATATGTATATATGTATATATATATAATACTAATATAATAATAACTAATGAATCTCCCAGCCCCCAGACCTGCAATCCAGGGTCCCTTTGTCACCGTGTCAGAAACTGGAAGCATTATTTAAACATCAGCCTCTGGCTTTGTTTCATTCACATGTGCAGAAGAAGTTTATTCTCATTATTGACAAGGTGGTGATCAGTCAAAGGTTGGGCTCATGGTCTCAGAGGCCTTTTCCAACTTAAATGATTCTGGGATAAGCCAGCAGTTTTCATTTACAAGTGAACAATCCAATAGTTGCTGCTAAGAGCTCTTCAGATCAAATTGTACCCAAGATTTGACTGCTAATCAACCCAAAAAAGTTCTCTGTCAGTAAGGCACATTCTTACTCCCTGATATTTCAAGATATCAGGGGCCTCTTTAAAAGATGTAGGGGCTCATGAGAGAGTTTCAGAAATATTACTCAGGTGGGGAGCTGCACAAATCTGACTTAAGCCACACTTTGTTTTCTGAAGAAATGGCAGGATTCATGTTTAAACAAAACCAAACCCATCAGCATTATGATGTATGGTGCTTCAGAAAGGTCCCAAGGCAGGTGCTGAGCTGAAACCTCAGCTAGGCTGAGGTGATGCCAAGTCACAGCGCAAGGAGTGGCTGATTCTGTGAGCCAGGGTCTGGGCCAGCTCAGTTCCATTAATGTTTTACTCCATTATCTGAGAGCTGACATCTTTTCAGTAATTACTGCAGATGATACCACCTCTAGTGTAATTAAAGAACGATTATTTAGAGTGAAGTGAGCCAAGATCATCCCCATCCTCTGTTTAGGCCAAAGCCAAAGAAGGCCTTGTCAAATAAAATGGATGTTTTGCATTAGGGAGCAAAAAAAGGGTGATGTAAAGAGTCAAGTAATTTGATGGGCAACGCTGCAGTGGAATTAATTCAATATGTTCAATAGGGCCAGTTCCATGTGCAGTAATATTGGACAGATGGGGATGATGGCTCTGTACTTCCCCTGCCTTTGCATTAGTGATTCAGGACTTACAAAGCAAACCTCAGACAGTGCCTGGCTGCCTGCCCAGCCACAGAAAGACTGGAAGCAAAACACATTAAATGTTCCTGCAAATCTACATCCTCTGCAACCCTTCTGCAGCGAGCCTCTTTCGAAATGACCCCTTGGACAGCAACCAGGAAAATAATCATCATTGTAACACCAGCCCATAAACTTCTGGGATTAAGGGTTAAATAATAACCAGTGAGAACTGGAAGGAACAATTCACTTTGTGTGAATGCTAATGAGAGAGGATTGGATGCATCCTTTGTTTCTGGTGGTAACTAGGTAGAGGGACTAATTACAGCTCTTACTTAAAGCATAAATTGCATATTTTAAATTACTGCTGAAGAGAAGAATGGAGTTAATAAATGCATTCTATCAGACACAGGAAGGGAAAAGATCACATCTGACCAACACATCTATTTCCTAATCCATCAGGGTCAGTGTTTAGACAGCAAAGGTCACCCTTGGTCAATTGACAATAACAAGTTTTCCCATCAGGAGCTGATAGAAGGACAAATATTCCCAGATTTATAGGAAATAAATAATAAGATTTATAGGAAATAAATAATTAGCTCCTTGGACAGTGCAGCCACCTTTTCAGGTATGGAGCACGGCTCCTGGAAATGCCATCCACAAAATATGGGCAGGTTCCCTTGCTCTGAAAACACACATGGCATTATTAACATTTAAGAAACAGACGTAAGAAGAAATAGAATATTATCTGGAACCCTGGATGCTGGTGGCCTTACTGGGACAGTTGGATATCCACTGAATTACTGAGCTTACATAACTTGTATTTAGAGCCTGCTCAATTCAGCTGAGCCTTAATTTTGAGATATAAACAACAGATGAGACATAGTTAACTTTTGACCACTTGATTTTTGAGTTTGTTAAATTCCAGAATAGCTTACTATTTTTAGTGGATTAATTTTTGTCTTCTAGCCTCATGTGAGGAAAGACACTGTGAAAGACAGTGTGATATTAAACTATCAAAGCTGTCTCTCTCTTGTAGCAAAATATTGAAAAAGTGGGCTTTGCTTTGCAATTAAGATTCCTGAACTGAAGGCTGGGCTTCTGCTTTAGTTATGTGAAAAAAAAAAAATTGAGAAGTTGAGGGGGAAAACTTAAAATTACTTAAAGAATTTGCAGATATCAAAGACAGAAGGTGATGCAGTGAAATGAAAAAAATATTGACACTGAATAACAGCTCTGAATGGGAATGAGGACGTGGCTGATTATCAGGAGCCTTCCTGAGAGACATCCTCCTTTCAGCAGTGTGACAAGCTGCAATTCCAGCACTGAGAAAGCCCTGAGATTTGGGGCTGACAATCCACAGAAAGCCCTTCTGAAAGGAAAATTGAGCGGCCACGTCTGTCCATTTACCAAAGAGAGATAAAGGCACCGAGGAGCACTGAAATGCCCTCTGTGAACAGAACTCTCAGAGCTGGCAGCTGACCACAGCCTCTCCCTGCTCTCCTCAAACCACAGCAGGACCATTTCCAGCAGCTTCTCCTGGTCCCAGGACTCATGGAGCAGCTTCCCAGAGGTAAATCCCTGGAGGGGGTGGGAGAGCAGCACCCAGTGTCCCTCCAGCCCTGGGGCTGAAGGGACACACAGAGGATGCTCCTCTCTCTCAGCCTGAGGTAAGGACAGAACCATCATTTTAATCTCTATTTCGTGATGAGAATGAGCTTTTATCTGAAGTTTATTCTGCTTCATTTGCTTCAGGAATGGGCATCAGATCAAGCAAAAGCACAGAAGAGCCTCTGGACTACAGAAGCCCACGAGGCAGGGCCTTTTATTGTGCCAATCCCACAAACAAGTGCAGAACAGCTAAGCTGAAGGTAACTGCAGACTGCATGCAGCAGCTAGGATCATTAATTTCTAAATTTGGCCTGTAACTGTGTGTGTTCTGTCTGGGTGATGTTGTAGACCTTGACTGTGTCCTTCAAACTGCATAGCACAGAAATTGGGCCATATATTCCACCAAAGAATCTGAGTTTAAACTGGGACGACCTAGAGATGATCACGGTATCTTTATTCCTAGGTAACTTTTATCTATCACTGCTGCTTTCAGCGAGTGAAACAACAGAGCATGGAAGGCAAACCAGGCTCTGGGTGAGGAGCAAAGAGTCAAAGCAAGCAGTGCATTTTGTCTCACAGCCAAACACAGGAGATATTTTGTTCCAGAATGTCTCAGAGCAGCACTTGCAGCCCCCCAGGATCCCACGAATGTGCTCAGATCAAAGTCTGGTGTCAAAGTTCTCTGCAAAATGCACGTGCACAGAGCAGCATCCTGAGAAACAGCACCCAATGCATGCTGCCCTTGCATTAATATGATTTTAGTGAGTGATTTACATTTGTTTTTTTAAGGCACTATCATATTTTTGGCTTGTAACAGCACTCAGAAGCTCTCAGGAGACAACGAAAAGATATATGATATCTCAGACAAGAAATAAACACTCACAATATTTTAAGTTGTTTATTATGCCTTAGGTGCCCCTGTGTGCTGTCCTGCACAGGAAATTAATTTGGAGATCATTGCTAGTCAGATATCATTAAAGATAGGAATCACAGGATGGAAATGAAGCTGTGTCATTTCTGACATGTGTGCTCTTGTTCTCTTAAAGGTGTGTTTCAAACACAGAAGCAAAAGGTACATTTTAGGGAACCCAGAAGCCTGATGATTTTTGCCATTCCCATTCCCAAAATTAACGTGGTAACAAATCACAGCAAATATTCTCTGCTTTAAGTGGAATGTCAAATTTGAATGTTGTTAAAATTGATAAAGTTAAAATGTTACGTTGTAATTATACATTAATTTGGATTTGTCAGAATCAAATGAAGCAAATTATTACAAAATTCTGTGTGATAACTCTTCTAATACCTATACTGAATTAAGCAAAATCTCACATATATCTTTCAAAGCTCTCAAAATATTCAAGTTCTCCAGCCCTAAATATGGCAGTGGTACAAGGATCACAGAGCTTCATCTGGAGGTATTCACTTCATGATTATTTTTTTTCTAGATGAAAGAAAAAAGATACCCCTGATATCCCCCATGATTATCATGGAAATGATCGACATGAACAGTTATTCACTGGGAATACTGCCAGAGTAGGATTTATAATAGAATTATTATCATTTCACACAGTGAGAAAAATGTGGATCAAGGATTCAGCAGCCCAAGTCCTACAGGAGACCCTGCAGCTGCAAACAGGCTGCTCATGGATGTGTTTCCCCACTCAGTGAAAAGACCCCTCAAAATCTGCCCTCCCTGTTTCACTGAGACTTCATGAAATATCTGCCTGCACATCTGGCACAGAACAGGGACAATCATTCTGGGAGTGGTGGGAGCACTGAGGGCTTTTGTCCTACTTTCTCCCCATCCTACCTACCTTCAACAGGTGACAAAGACATTCCAGCAGACCCAGGCTTCTCTCTGGGGAGCTCTTTTGCCAGGTCTAGCCAGATAACTGATTAGTGGTACAAAACTTCAGAAATGTCTCTTCTTAATAATGATGACATTTTAATGTTGTGATGTTTCAGTGTTATCCAATTTCCAATTTAAAAGTCACATCCCAACTTGGCTAAATCCTGACCTAGAGTTTTGTAGGGATTCACACTGGGAAGCTTGTTTACAGCTTGCTTTTAGGTTATGAAACATTTAAAACAGCAGCGTTTTAAATATGAGCCTTCAACAGCAATATCATCCTCCACAAGCAAATTTCTGCCTCATGCAAAGTGAAAAGTTGATGTTACTTTAAGCTGTGCTTCTTATTTAAGTTCATATAGGGCTACACCCTAGAAGAAAGTTCCCTTTCTGAAATGTCAGAATAAGACCAGGATAAGGGGATGACTTATTTTCTGCCTGATGCCATTTGATTCTGAATTTAAATGAGCAAAACCTCAGGAGACTGGTATTTTTCCTAGAGAGTCATTTGGTGCTTCCAATGAGGAAATATTTACGAGTGAAATGCAGTTGGAAAGGACTGATGTTAAATGCTAGTGTCACCAGAGCTGCTTGGATTTGTTCAAACAGTTGTGCAAGTCTAAAATCATTATTCCTCTTTGTTGATCTTCTTCACATTCCATAGGAGGAAGTTTATGCAGTAAGCAGCCAAACAGATGCTTTATTACACAGCAACAGAAGTGGAGATCAGGCTTGGAAAAACAATTTCAGTGTTTCAAAACCTAAATCGGAATCAACGTGTCCATTGTCACTACCTCTCCCTCTGTTATATCTACATTGCACTAGGGTAAATAACACAGAATTAACACAAGGCATCTGTAAGGAGCTGAATTGCTGAGGTGGTGAGATGCTTTTCAGAGGAAAATGAAATTATGTCAGAACACGAGTGCATTTTGCAAGTGCTTGGCATGGCCGAGGAGCTTTCAGAGAGGAGCTGTGTGCAGCCTCGTGTTTTAGCAGCACATTTCCAGCCCAGCCTGCACTCCAGTAAGATATTTCTGTGTAAAAGGAGAAAGCTGGGGGCTGCTCCTGGCCCAGGATGTGGTTTTGGTGCTGTCCCCCTTGGCTGGGAGGGTTTCATGTCCCCAGTGCTTGCCAGGGGAGCAGGAGGTGTCAGCAGGGGCTGAGCTGCTGTGGCACTTTTGCTGTAAATGGAAATTTAATAAGTGCCTCCCTGATTACTCACTCAACAGAAATACCAAGGGTGATTGTGGGGCTGCAGCATCTCACCCCCAGCCCGATAATCAGCTCCACACTTTGCATCTTTCCTAAACACGAGCTGAAGGAAGAGATAGATTTCCATTTCAATGAAAAGTAAAATCTTTCAACTGCAAACCAGCTGCAGTGAGAGAGAAAGAGATGCAAAGTTTTTTGTTTCCCATTGGAAACTATCTGCTATCCACAACAGTGGTCTTATTCCTCCTCAATTTAAAATTCTATTCTAGCAACCAACCATAAATACACTTTGCAAGAGGCTTCAGAGCAGCTTCAAATACATATTTTATTTTTTTCCCCAGTTGTGCACCTCTTCCAGCTATTAAATATTAAAATATTACTTTGCCACACAGGTCAGTTCAAAAAATCAAGTAAACTCCATGGAAAGTATCCTGGTGTTTTTTCTAGTAAAGCAGAAGTTTAATATAAGAAATGAAAAGGAGGCAGGGGGTCAGGACCATAAAGATTTTATTTGAATAGTGTTTCAGTTTGTTTACTGACAGTTTCTATATCAGCCTACAGCATTTTGAATGCACCTCTATATGCTGTGGAACTCTGAAACCAAACTAAAATAAAATAAATAATAAAATAAAATAAAATAAAATAACCACAGCACCTAGGTAAGAAAGGCAGTATAATAACAAAATTTAGTGACACTAATAATAGACTTATCCTGATTATCAATATCTGATGGCAGCCAGGGACTGGCCCTGGGAAGGACTTGTCTGTTTTGCATCAGGCACATGAGCACAAGCAGAGTCACAGTGACACAGCTCTGCAGCTTCTGGTGCTAGTCTAGTACTTGTTTAGTCAGAAGAGAAAAAAAAATCCTGATTATATTCTAAACAAGTCTTAACATAAAGGAAAAAAAAGGTCAAAAATACACAAATCAACTGAAAAGCCGTTAAAAAACCACTCAGAATTGAATTCTACTGAGGTATCCTAATTTTATTCTAAGTTGTACACCTGTAAACACCTGGTATAGAAGTAAGAGGACAAGGTCTAATTCTAAAAAGTTCATAAATACAACAACAACAGCAAAGCCTAATCAAACTGAATGAGTGCAACAGACATATTTATCATTCAGTCCACCAGGAATTTCATTAAACATCGTGGCACAGACAAAATATAAATGAGTTCTTTCCCAAATAAAGGTGTTTCTCTCTGACTGTCTCACCTGTGATGATTGCCTGCCATTTCCAATTAACTTCAACAGGGAAAGATCCTAAACCGAGCTTGTTAAAATGCTCAGAATAGCTGCAGGTCCACAAAACACGTCCATGGACAACTGCTTGCATTCACTCACGTTCTCATGGGTTACAGAAGAGCTGCTGGTGCTAAATGGATTTTAGGGAGACATCCTGCATGAAAGATCCACATCTAATAAAACCCAATTCCAAACTGCATGATGGCATAGCTGATAGGAACCCAGAACATTGCTCATTTTGGGGAAATATAACAGTTCCTGCATGCTTCAAGCAAGTAGAAGGCATAATGCAAAGCAAAGCAGGCATGAACCAAGCTGGATGAAGGGAACTGAGTGAAGAGTCTTCAGCCACAGCTTTAGAAGTAGAATTGTCACCATTTGCTTAATTGGACAACAACCATCCAATCTGCTCTGCGGTGAATGTCACAGGTCCACTGGGATAATTGAGATTTTGGCATTGAGAGGACAGGCCCTGGAACCAAAGCAGCCTGGAGAGCTCAGGAAGGTGCTGACATTATGTAATATTTCCTTGGAGACAGCCAAATGCAGCCACTGCTTCAGGAGATCCCAAGAATGATGATTACACCACCACAGAGACCGTTCCAGGGAAAAACATTCCAGGGCATGATCAGCCAGGATGGGAGATTTCCACAAATTCAAGAGGCCTGGTACTCACAAATAGCAGGAAAAGAGGGGAACTAAGCAAAGCTGATCAGGATATGTTCTGAGAAGCCACAAAACTTGAGCACAAGAGGGTACAGATGTATTCCATGGAAATGGGTAAATGTCAGGACAATATGCATAGGAGGACATGGCTCACCACACTTTATTTATCAAAAAGCTTAAGGTCAAGCCTTTGAGATCAGCTCTTGCTCTGGAGATGAAAAATTTGGCAATTGGCTCAGTCTACCAGACAGAAATATGAGATTAAATGGCTGGAAGATAAATTAAAAACAGTCAAAGAGAAGGTTCAATTTTGTAATAGTGCCAGCATAGGGGCAAACAGAAGATTTTTCAACACTAATCATCTTAAAGATGTGTTGGTTTCCTTTTTTTTTTTCCCTCTAAGATCTGCACCAATACAAACAAAAATTAATTCATGAAGTCAGACTGTCTGACAACAACACTCCCTTCTGGCTGCATAATCTATTGCCTAGCTGCTCACAGCCATCAGTCTTTGCATCTTACATAAACAAATATTTCATTTCATTTTTTAAACTGGGAGTTAGTTTTGGCAAAACCTAATTTAGACTTTTTCCTTTAATAAAAAATATAAAATTGTCTATATTATAACTTAGCTGATGTTTTTTTTTCTTGTATTTCTTTTGTTTCAACTTACAGAATTAAATGTAAGCTGCTATTACAAATGCAATACTTTCTAAATTTATTTTTACTGCTAAAGTCATCTTTTCAGGCTTACATTTTTCATCAAAATATCACTATCACTTTTGACACAATTTATAAAATATCAGCAATACAAACCCTTATTGGCAAATACAGTTTCGTATTGCGATTCGACTTTTATTTTATCCAAATGAAAAATAAATTATTAAAAATTAAATAAAAGGGGTACGGTAAGAATATTGCAGGCAGCATTAACCTGATCATAACATTCTCAGAATTAATCCCATGCTATTCTTCCATGTCACTCCCACATATTATACTGCCTTATCATCTCCGTTCTTCTGTGCCACTATTAATATTTAACTATCAAATGTCTCTTACTGGAAGATGTTTAAAGATTACACGACAAGGAAATAACCATTCCTGGAGCTGACTAAATTATATTCCAATTTGGGAAGCTCTTCTGTCTAAATAGTAAACCTGGGCATGCCTTTGCTCGATGAGATATCTCCTCACTCTTGGGTTGAGGTGCTCTCTGCAACAGCTCAATCCAGCACCTCAATAATATTTAAAGGGTGAGCTCTGAGTAGCCCCATCACTTCCACCAGGGAATCATTAATCATGTGCTCGAATAATGGGTGGAAATCTGAATTTAAACCTCCTGTCCTCTCACACAGCTCAAAGTTGTGGCCACTTGTGAAGATGGCATTTATAGATTTTATTGGAGCAGCAGCATCTCCAAACAGGGCTGTGATTAGGCAAAGGATTAGCTTCTCTGTAGGCATAAAGTGAGCCAAAGTATATCCTAAGTGGGTAGGACCATGGCCTTATTTTTAACTCTGCATTGTAATGTTTTAGTGATTCCTTTTATTTAAAATGCTATTTTTAAGTTTATTTTTTTTTTACAAAGGAATTTAATTTTTTCTGACTAAACAACAAGCAAGGACATTGCTCCACTTTTGCAGAGGCTGCGCTGCATGTTTGGGAGGAGAGGGAAATTCTCCTGTCAGCCTGATTTACTGCTTGGTCTCCTCCCAATTCATATAAAACAAATAAATACTAATGAACTCACCACCCTCAGCATAAATACCCCTTCTGCTCTAAGTGATGAAAGCATTTTCAGTTGTTTCATTCTCCTGCTCCTCATGCTGAAGTTGTGCCTTTGTGTGCCAGTCCTACAGTGCCAAGACTGCAATGGTGGCAGAAGTTAAATGGATGCCAGGGATGGAGCTTGTGATTCTTTTAAGTACATTGGAAGCATCCAAAAGTGTTAAATCAATCAATAAAACCAACAGGGCCATAATCTAATTTCAGGAAGGTCTGTGTCTGAAATTACCATCCTGTCAAAAGTTGCTTTTAAAAATTTTTAATGACTCATGAACACACTGTCACTTGGCATTTAGAGCTGATGGCCTTTCTAAAATCTCCGTGCAGCCACTCAGGCAGCTCCTCCCCTGCTCATCCCACACAGAGCTGAGATTAGCTCCAATATCCCATCACAACAGGGCATTGTGCTCGTGCCAGGGCTTTCAGCACAAGCACTGGCTGATCATACACAGCATCCGTAGGATTTCACCACTGACAGAAATTTTCACCTTTCTATCACCACTGATAGAGAATTCCTTAGAAGAGAATGGGGAATCCAAAGGGAATCCATGGTAATTGTGAGAATAGAGTTTAGGGTTCAATGATTTGAATCCATAACTTGCCACAAAGACAAAGGAGTGACCTTTTGGCAAAGCTGGCACTGAAGCAGTCACCTGATGGAAAATGTGTTCCACTGAATCACAGAGCCTGAGTTGCAAGGGACTCACAAGAATCCTCAAAATCCAACTCCTGGCCCTGCTCAGGCCAGCCCAAAGAGCTCCAGGAGCGTTTTCCAAAGGCTTCCTGAGCTCTGGCAGCTTTGCTGGGGAGCCTGCTCAGTGCCCAATCACCCTGTGGGGGAAGAGCCTTTTCCTCATAGCCAGCCTCAACCTCCCCTCACGCAGCTTCAAGCCATTATTTGGGAAATATTTTATTGGCATTTAGCTCTCTCCCCTTTTAATCGAGTTCTGTTTACATCACCAGGCATAAATCTTTGCACTTGGCCTAAACTGGTGGAAAACTGAATTCCCTAAAAGTTTTTAAAACCATCTGCTCCTCAGAGTTTAAAAATACTTTTTCTTCTATCTAGGCAATACCATAACAAATTCAAGCTGTAGAAATAAAGTACTAAAAGGTTATCCTTTCTTCTCCCAAATAAACATTTAAACCAATCAACTTGACAGAAGGTGCACATTAGACAACGTTTCCATCACTGAGGAAAAGCTACTGAAGTAACGAGATCCAGATGTTGGACCAAAAAGAAATTTATCATCCTCAGAAACCCCCAAATTGTGTCTGATGTTTCATACAAAGGTTGTCTAATTTCCTAATGTTCATTTTCTTACAATGTGAGAGAAAAAAGCACACCTGTCAAGAAACCTGTTTTGCACACACATTGGAATGACATCTGTAGCAGCTCAGCATCAGGGAAATCCAGACACCATTAAATTAATTTGAGTATGCCTTCCTTTGTACAAATGACTCTGGAAATCTTCAAAGTGAACAGAATAAATATGCCTAATTTATTTACTTTTTTTACAACATCGAGGGGTAGACTGAGGAGAAAAAAATTGCTGATCCCTGGATTTGAATAATACCTTCATAGACTGTTTTTTTCACACAGTTTAAGTTTTGATTTCTGAAAGTTTTGAAGAATAAATTCATCACACAGAGCCACGGGGCTGGAGAGGATGGAGTTCAACAGCTAAGTTCAGTATCACTTATGGTCATCTACAACATGTGAGGAACATATATGGAATAAATATATATATGCATATTTATATGGAACGACACCTTCAGAACTGCCCTGGTGAAACAGAACCGAGTTATCATCATTTAAACTCCTCAAACAGAAATTGAATTCTCTGTTAGATCTGACAGCAGAATTGTGAGAATCTGCTGGTGAGTTCCACCAAAATCAATCTTTTCTATTTCAGGTGAACTTTATCAGCGAAGTTTTGCAATTTAATGACTTCAGGGTTTCTTCACTATGGTGAGGGCACAGGAAGAGGGTGCCCAGAGCAGCTGGGGCTGTCCCTGGATCCCTGGAATGTCCCAGGCCAGGCTGGGCAGGGCTGGGAGCAGCCTGGGACAGGGGCAGGTGGCCCTGTCATGGCAGGGGTGGCACTGGGTGGGCTTCAAACCCTTCCAACCCAAACCATCCCAGGATTCTGTGATTAAGGATTGGAGAGAAGGAGAAAAGAGCAGTAGATGCAACAGTAAAAATAATAGAAATATATATATATAATAGAATAGAAAGATATGTATAAAATAGTAAAAGTTCTATAATAATTATAATAATATTTTTTATATATAGATAGAAATATACATATAATATATATAATAGAAATATATATATAATAGAAATATACACAGAAATATATATAGAAATATATATATAATATATATATTTTATATATATATGTGGAAAACCCAGACTTTTTCTTACCTATTGATACATTTTTACTTGTGAGTGATGGAGCTCTGAAACTTTCAGAACTTCCCTCCCACAGTGGCTGCACTATTGGCTTATTTTTCACTTGAATGCATTTCCACCAAGATTGCACCTGATAACTGCCACCTGCTTTTGTGAAGATTTCTCAGCAAGATTCACAGGGCCTTTCTGTCAGGGACATCTGAACAGACCTGGCTTTCCTGCAGCCAGTACACAAGTTTTGAGTTAGAGGCTTCTGAAGAAGAAAGTTGATCTAATGGCAGAGTTAAGCACATCTTTTAATTATCACAAGGTATACGATTTGTCATATAACACTTCCCTTCTCATAAAACTGCTGAGATGTTAAAGTTTAAAATGCAATGTAGGTATTACACAAGTGAATTATTTTACTTATTTTCCATATATTACAGCTGAATAGCAGTTCACTACAGCTACAGTTGAAAATTGCTTACTATTTAATAAAGGGCTATTCCAAACTCTCCACCTGCTGACTCAAATGCTTTAGAGTTATTATGCTGCAAGGTGGTGGCCAAAATATTGGGCGATTTGGAAAACAGGTTTTTAAGACACATCTCCCTTCTCGAATGAGTTTGTATCATTTTTTTCTTATCTTTTTTTTCACAAATTTAGAACTGAAATGATAGCAAATGGCATTTTCCTTATCATGGAAGAAATGCTGTAAGATAGGTGAGGTGAACATTCATAATCTAGGCATGAGAAAATGAAGCATAAAGTGAAATATATCTTGAAGTTAACCTAGAAATGATCCAGCTGAGGTTTACAGCATTTCCTAGTGGCAGAGGAGATGCTCATGAGGTATCCTCGATGACAGGATATTGCAGTTTATCTCTACCAGTTTTCTAGGGGTATTGTGCACATAACTCACCCTGAGTCCCAAAATGGTTTGTCTGAAATTCAAATTTATTATTTCAGTGTACAATTTTGAACACGTGATTTCCCTCAGAAATATTGCAATGAACATTAATTGTTTATGGAGGAGCAGCCACGTGTTTTGCACAATTGAAATGAGTCTGGCTAAGAGAAAGAAAAGACCAAATCAGGTCAGGTTATCAATAAAACTCAGGCTTGAGCCTGGCTTGGCTTCTGTTCACTCTTTAAGAGCTGATGGCACAGCTCAGACACAGGAGCAGAGGGAAAGAATTCAAGAATAACAATTCAATATTAATAGTAATTCAAGAAGCAATGAGAGGCCCGAAGTGTCAGAGCCCCCCTTGCAGAGAACACCTGCAGGCCCTGCAGTGTGATGCCTCACACAGTGGCAGGCAGCAATTCCTTGCTCTTCTCAGCTGTACTTTTCCAAATTCCAAATAAAACTGATAAAAACCAGCATCAACCTTCAGATTTTCTTCATCATCTCTTGGTGAATCAAAAGACATTGAGTCTAAAGGAATGCACAGGGGTGGACACATCAGCACTGGGTGGTGAGAAGTACTGAGCCCTCTGTGACCTTCCTGGCTTTTTTGGCAACAGCATCCATCCTCAGACTTCTGATGATGATGATGCCTGGAAGAGCTGGACCAGAGGCCAGACAGAGTTAGGGGAATAAAGGAGATTTATTGAGAGGTCACCCCCAGACAGCACCAGTGCTACAAACCAGGCTCTGTCTGCATGGCTCCAAAGATGGAGGGGGCCAGTCCCAAGATCCCACTCTTTTTATAGGTTTGGGTCCATTTGCACACAGGAGCTTCATTTGCCACCCTCTTCCTTCCACGTTCACTTCCAGCCTGAAGTTTGGGAAAAATGTCCTTGAGTCCCAATCAGAGCAGGATTGTTGTGTCTTCTTCACCCTGGGAAAGGATCTCAGCACCCTGAACAAAAACCACACCCAATGCAGAACAGAAAACCCAAAAGCCCAAGACATCAGTTTCCCCCCTTATCCACACTTATGGATATCACTGAGGTGAAAGGACAATGGAGATTTGCCAATTCCAGAACTCTGATGGATACAGCAACCCACAGGTGTGGCACCAAATACAGAGAAGCCACAGCCGCCAGAGGCTTAGCACAGGTTTGGAAATGCAAGATCAGGGTGAGGAGCTGAAGACAAACAGCCTTAGTACACTCCACATTCCCTCCAGACAGGATGTGAGAGTTGCTGCTCTTCCCACTTTAAAGATTCAGCAGAGCTGAGTTTGGTTAAAAAGTGTAAAACTTCCTCTCACTGACCAACATCACCTTTGAGTTTGGGGTACTTGGTTTCTTTAGATCTTTTTTAAACATCTCTCCAAACCCTACACAGCACACAGCAACAGCCAACTTGTCAGCAAAATATCACCAGAAGCAATTCAGGCACATCTGTGCCTAATTCCAGCAATAATAAAGACTTCAGTTACAGAAGAAACGTGAGAATTCACGGCTAATGACTGGGAGAAGCAGGACCCCTCTGCAAGGTCAAGAGAAAGTGGGAACTTATTAATATGCAACTCTGACCTGCTGTGGCTTGGTAGAAAAATGCAATCCCCAGTAGATCATTTTCTTGCTCTATCAGCCTTAAGTTAAAGCTATTACACAATTTTCATGTATTTTTATGATTTAAGAAAGTGTCTTACCTCTGAAGAGAAAAAGATAGTTAATAAATTGTCTGAGCAAAAACCTTATTTGATAAGGGTTATCTAACACCTCATGCCATTCTAATGTCTCATCCAGAACATAAACCAGTACAGAATAGAAAACACCTTTAAATTAAACAAAAGATTTGGATAGAGAATTGCTTTTTATCTTTCTTAATGATGCTCTAGTGGATCACAGCTGATGAATAGTTTTTATAACACTGCAAACCAATTCTGCATTTTTAGCTTATGAGTCTGCCTTCAAAAAGCACTCACAGATATGGTGTGAAAACAGTGCTGCAACTAAACCTCATAAAGCACCTAGCAAACAAGCAACAGCGATTTAGTGGTTTTAGTGCAGGTGTTGTAGTCCACAGAATTCAGTTAATTAAACAGCAACAACAAACCACCACTGCAACCCCTAAATACTTTCTGATCTTTTAACATTTCTGAGCAGTCACTGTTAGCTGACCCTACACTGAGCAGGATGCTGGGCTGGAGATTTCTTTCCATCTGATTATCTTATGGTTTAATAACTCTCAGGAGAACATTATTTCCCCTAAGACACTATATAATATCAAATTTATAAGATTGAGCAGAGGAAAAGAATAAAATACCAACGGCAAGTTCCTGGAGAATGAAGTGACAGGAAGGAGCAGAATGAATAGAGCATCATGCATGAGGGCTGCAGCACATCACAGCCACTAAGCTGAGAAATGTCCATTTAGAGGTTCCCCAGAACCACTACAGAACCACAACTCTGACCTTTAACCACCCTGTGAAGGAGGATGGTCGTTTCTAAAGGTGTTTAAAATAAACTGATAACATTTATGTGACGACTTAGAATGTTATTTTGGAATGATTTCTTGTGATCATCTAGAATTATTTAGGTGTGTTCATGTTTATCTTGAGTTCTAAGGCTGCAAGGTTGTCTCAGTGTCTCCATAGACACTCAATTGGCTAAATGAACTTAGCAGAAACCCTCTTAAATTATTAATTTGAATTTAGTCTTTCATTACTTCAGAGAACAAACCAGAAATAGAAAGCTCCAACTTACAAGATCATTCTAAACGATACCTACATGAATTCATGCCACTGGCAATAAAGCCTCTGCCTCCACCATGAGCACCTGGAGAGGACAAAGAATCAGCAGCTCATCTCATCAGAGAAATGGGAATAAGGCTGAAGAGTGTTGGATTAAAGCAAGCATGGGAACTGAAAGTTCAGGCCAGGTATTACCAGCTTGGAGAACAGCATATTTGGAAAAGAGATGTCAGCCAGCACACACAGAGATGCTCCACAACTCTGCTGACTCTGGAAAACTCCAGGTGAAGTTTCTCTCACCCAGGACTGCAGCACATTCACCCCAGAAATTCACTGCAGGGAGCTGATCTGACACTTCAAACTCAAAACTCAGCCCCCTGCTTTGGGTTAAACCTCACCCCAGCTCAAAGAATTAAAAAATGTCTCATACCCGACGAGTTCTACACAACTGCAAGCTTCCAGCTTTGTGTCTGAAGGTGAGAATATGAGATGTAGAAGCTCCAGGATGTTGTTTGGACACTCTGCTGAACATATTCACTTGTGAAACCAGTTCTGAGATGACACAAATCAATAGAGAGGTTGCCTCTCTGAAAGGAAAAGTCAGGACTGTTCTACTTTTGCTTAGTCTTCCAATATGATTTACATCTAAGAGTATCTATTAAAAACCCTGTTGCTTTTCTCTTTGATCTGAAGGTGTCAAAGGAGCATAAGTTCTAACACAAGGCTTATTATTTCAAAAATCTGAATTTCCTTTGAATGCAAAATCAGATAGACTGACATCTTTTTTTAATGTATGACAAAAATGTATATTAGGAATTAAAGAGATCAAGACAATTGACAGTAAGACTACAAAGGACTGGTAAATCAATAGAGTGAATGAAAGGTATGAAAAGGCAAAAAAAAAATTCCACTATTCTGTTTAAACTAATGTGGCAGACAATACAGCAGGGAACAATAGAATAAGCTGAAACACAATAAAAAAAAAAGTGGCTGCATGATTAAAGAATGAAATTTTTTTGAGGTATAAATTAATGGACAAGGATCATTATCCAAAACCAAATTACAGATTTTATTTTTACTCCTAGGGGTTCAGAGAACAAAGGAAGCCTGACCAAATCCAAGGATGACTGAAACTTATATTAGTGCAGGTTTATTGGTGAAAACTGAAGGAAGAATGGAGCACAAGCACACAGACATCACTGTCACTTAACAGGGCAGAAGACAAAGCTACCAGCCCTGAATTTATAAGGGCTAATGATTAAACTAATGCTCATTAGACAAAATATTAACAAAAGGCTTCAACTTGAGCTCATAAAATACCATCAAAAGAAGTTTAAAATTCTTCCCTGACATCCTTCAACTTCCAACAGTTTTTATCCAAAGTTCCTTAAAAAGCTCAAAAGTTTGAATTCAACTCAGAGTCCCTGGAGAGCCAAAAGATTATTTCTAACCCACCCAAATTAGTGCAAGTTTGTCACCAATGCCACCCAGAAACAAAAAGCAAAGGTGACACTTATGCTCTACAGAGTGCCTTACATATTTATCCTTCCACAGGATCCATCCACAAGGTTCAGCACACTCAAATTTAAAATTGAGGTGTTCACAGTGCTGCTGTCACCCAGTAGAGGAAATCAGGCTTGTTTTCAGCATTCCTTCAGCTGAAAAAAAAAATTAAAAAAAAATACAAACAACAGAACAAAACTCAGGAATTTCACCTTCCTAAACTGGAAATGAAGAAATGCAAACATTTTTTATTGTTCTCACACTTATATTTATATAGATCTGTTACTATTGAGGTGAATCCAGTTGAAAATGTGTCTCCTTTTCATTGGGTTTCCTGACACACATGACAGATATCTCTGGGCTCTGCTCATCCTTCCTCCACTCCCTTGACACACACCCTGCCTGTCCTCCACTGCTGATCACTCATTTGGAATGTGCCCTAAAATTGAACATTCTTTGAAAAAAAGCTTCCCCCAAAGCACACTCACATACATATAAGGAAGATACGTTTTTCTTTCATTGTATCAAGGTTCACCTACAAACTAATAACCATTCTTTCCTGTGGCAAAATAAATAAACCTGGAGATACCAGGCAGAACATTCCAGAATAATTGAACATTTTTTTCCCTTTTGAACATTTGTCAACAAGCAGGATTATTGCACAAAATAAGTTTTCTTGACAGAATGATTTCAGCTTTTGAGAAAATGTATTCTGTCAACAAGACAGAGTAAGGACTTGACAAAATAATATGTCTGAACTACTGAAGTGTTTTGAGTTTCCTTCGCAAGCATAACAATGAGAGATCGCATGAGTGTCTGCACAAAGTCAAAAGTAACTCTTTTGACATTATATGCATGGTTTCTCCTCGGGTGTCAAAGTCACAGGAAAGGTCTGAAAACCTTTCTAATATCTTCATATAATGAGCCACGGCCAGGAACCAGCAGCATTCACAGACACTGACCTCAGGACCCTCCAAGTCCTCGCCAAGCCAGATAATTAGCAAAGTATTAAACAGCAAAGCCAAAGGACAGCACTGCCACTGCATGTAAATAAATAAATAAGTGAAAACAAAGCAGAAATACCTGAACTTTGCTCAGGAGGCGTCTTTAGGCTGAGAAAGTGAAGAGTTGAGCCCCTGTGCTAAGAATTTTCTGGAGGCAGGGGCTCTCCTGCCTTACCCCATCCCTGTGGTGCAGCTGCTGAGCTCCCACAGCAGCCAGGGAATTTCCAACCAAAGGTGAGGCACATTCTGTGAAAATCTTTGTTGGGACAGAGGGAGAAAGGCTCCAGCCTAGGGCTTCCAGTCCCGCTGGTTTTTGAGGAATTCAGCCTCTCAGTGAGGGAATTCTGGCAATAAAATGCAGCACGCACTTCTGAAACAAAGCTGAGTTTAAATGTGTCACTGCTGTCCTCATTATCAGATCAATAGGGTGTGCCAATAATTTATAGATACCGACACAAAAGTGCTCTGATAGAGTCAGCACCGGAGAGCAGCTAATAAAGAGGTGGGGGGAAAAAGGAAAATCATTCTTTACAGCATGCTTTGCCTGCACTGGAATGCATCAGGATCAGTGTTTTTCACTGGGATTTGTGCTGCTGGATAGACTGTATATTCTCCTGAGTTCCAGTGAAGGCAGGGAAAGAATAAATAAATAAAATCAAAAAGCAGATACTGCGTCTGTCAGCTGTACACAGAATATTCTGGTTTCCTACTGTCTTTACAAACAACTTTCCAGGAAATTATCTTTCATGATTTATCACCCAAAATAATTTTGATTCTTAATGGGAAACTTTATTTGTGGTGCTAGAGTGACCATATAGTAAGAGTCTCTCTAGATTGTAAGTTACTTGTCAAAGGTTATTGATTTCTCCACTTCTGCCTTTATTTTGATGTTAAATATTCATTTCCTACTGTCCACCTGCAAACCTGGCTTTAAATTTTTTTAAGGTCTGACTATTATTTTGGCAATTTCTGTACTTATTAATGAAACAGTCAAAGGCCAAATGAAATAGATTTTTGCAAAAATATTCAGGCTATGGTACGAGGGACATTTATGGAGTCCTCAGTGAATTTTTCATGTCTTTTGTTCAGCTGAAGTAGCTGGATCAAATAATAAAATACTGACAGGAATACGTGGCATCAAAATCCAGGTACGACATGTTTTACCCCTCGGGGACAAAGTCTTGATATTAATTTCTGCTTTGAACAATCTTATCAAAACCTCTTGCTTGGTAACCTAAGCACTGGGATATCATTTTCAAAGACAGGCACTGGGCATAATTGTCATGACTTGAACATTGACTAAAATGAAATTCAAGTCTCTCTTTTTGGAGAAAATCTGTGCTAGATTTTAGAATTCTCCAATGCAGCTGTTGTTCAAAAACTATTGATAGCAGCAAGACAAGGCCCAACAATATCACAATAGTGGGAAATCAATTAAAGCATATCAGACTCTGTTTATACAATTTCATAAATGACCCATCAGAGTAAATTCAATATGTGCAATTTGAGTGCTGGCTCTCTGAAGCACTGGTGACTGTGCAGTAACCACTGTGCTGGGCTAATTAAAGAATTCATGTGTTCTACATAAGAATTCAATTTGCTTTTTCTTGTTTTCCTTACAGGGTGACCAGTAAGTTTTGTGTGTGTCCATGTGTCTGGTTTTTGGTGTAACTCACGAGAATCTCTGCTCGTGGAGTTCTTTCTGCTCTGCTTTGTGTCTTCCTCCTTCTGCTGGGATAATTGAACCAAAACCTAAACCAAAATTCTAAACCCAGAATGTTCCACCAGAGCTCTCAGGAGTAAAAAGTCACGGTCATTATGTCACACAAATAAAATGTAAACAACTGCCTGGAATTTCTTTTTTTATACTGGGCTTTCTTGTAAATAAATGTTGTAGGTAGGGTTGCTTTGATGACAGTGTTCAATAACAATTTAAATTTTCTGCTGAAAGGTTAATAAAGCTTTATGTCTTGTGTTTCTGTGCTCCCATATGGCACACTGAAAATTCTGCTCATACATCTGGAAGGATGTAAGTCAAACATCTCAAACACCCACATTTCAACACAAATTAAATGTGAGCAGAGAAAAGCTACACTGTCAGCACTGAATGGCTGAAATGGTCAAAATGCAAGGGAAAACAAAGTCAAATAATAGAGGTAAAGAAATCAGGGAAGGAAATGCCAATAGTTCACCAAGATGGTTTTTTTAGATGCTCAAAAGCTCCATGGAATTAAGCAGAAAAATTAAAAAAAGACAGGAGAGTGTGGGGATGGTGTGAAGCCCCTGACACCAGAAGAAACACAAGTCTTTATAGGAGACAACACTTTTGGTCCAATTTCAGCTCCACAGCTCAAGAGAAACCCTTCAGGCTCAACTCTTAAAACCAAATTCAACTCAGCTTTTCAATGTGACATAAAATATCCCTCCCAGCTACAGTGGAGATGCTACAAGTGCTTTGGAACCAGAGTGTGCACATGTGTGTGTAAATAGAAATAGATACGGACACAGCAACCTACAGAACAAAAAATGTATGTATGGGATATAAGTTTGAGTGTATATATATATATGTATATGTATATATATATCTGTCCCCTTAAAGCAAACTTATATTTCTATCCCTGCCATGAATTGGAACGGGATGATTTTAAAATCCTTTCTAACCCAAAGCATTCTATGATCAATGAACTTTGAAGGAACATGTAGAGATAAATAAATCTATATCCAGAAAGGCCCTTTTTATTAGTTTGTAATTCTCCCTGAAGTTCAGCATTCAGCGTTCACTTCCTTGAAGGAAAAAGACCCAATGAATTGCAAATTCAAAAAAAGCATGTTGTGCAGTGTTCCTGCAGGTATAGGATGTGACATCTGAACAAAAATAATTGGGAATTTAGGGATGTTTATAACTTTTTATGTAAATAGTTTGAAGCAGGTTAAAACTTGATCGAGACAAAAGCCATAAGAGATCACTTGACTCCTCTGCCAATTTGTTGTTGTTGTTTTTGTTAGTAAAATTCCCTTGAGTTCCAGTGAGTGGCACTTTGGCAGCCTCTGTTCTTAAAGCCCCCAGGTTCCTAGAATTTAAGATCAAAAGATCTCTTAAAGACAGCACAGGTGCTGGAAGCTTTTCATATAAAAGATAATGGAACATTAAAAAAAACACCCACACCAAAAACCCAGCTGCTTTTCACCCTTTCCAGCTCTGCATCTCCAGAGTCCCGTGAGCAGGTTAAACTTTGACCCTGCCTGGAGCTACTTTTATTGTAAAAAGTTGAGCAAAAAGCAATGTACAGCCTGCCTCACAGCAGCCTGGGACGTGCAGCGCTTTGAACTGCAGCAAACCACGGCACACATCAGGATTTCCATTAAAAATAAATAAGGGCTCCTCAACTCTTCTCTCCTTAAGAGGGAACAGCAGAGGGTGCAGACACAAAAGTGAATATTAATCTCCTGTTTTAGCTTTGTGCTAAGAACACGCCACGGAGCAAAGGGAGATGATGAGGGCTGGTGCAACCAAATGAGCTGAAAGTGGCACAGGGGTGGGTTCTTCTCATTCCAGATCAAAGGATTCACCTCCTTGGGGCTGAGCAAACCTGACACCCCAGGATTGCACATCCCACAGCCAATCTCCCACAGGAGCCCTTGGAAAAGTCCTTTCTGACTGACTCCTGGCCATGCATTCCACAGTCTCAGCACAGACTGAGTCTCCTTCCATTTGTTTTCAATTTATTCCCTTCTGTGCTCATGGCACATTCTTGTTTTCAAAGGGCAGGACAGAATTTCTGCCCCAGCACAGCAGCCAGCGAAAAAAATCAAAAACCAGAAGACAAAACTGAACAAAACTTCACTCAGAGAATTATCAACTTTATAAAAGCCAAACAAACAAAAAACAAAACAGAAAAAAAAGAACAAAAAAACCCCAAACAAACAAAACAAAACCCAAAAAACAAACAAAACTAAAAACCAAACAAAAACCAACTAACCAAGCAAAACACAGAGTAATTGGGAATCTGATGTCTCAAAAAAAAGCCTGTGAAAGTCTTAAACACCCCACACAAATTGCATCTTTTTAGACAAAATTTCTCTCTGTACCATCACCCTGCTGGGTAAGCAAAGCCATATATGAATAAATAAATAAGAAAAATTTCTCCAATATGTACAGCAATCCCTATGCTGAGGTAGCTTTCCTGTACTTTTTATTTCAGGCTGACATTTTTGCAGTATCTATCACATTTCTCTACTTCACAGACAACATCTTGTGAGAATGAGAAGATCCAAAGGAGTATTTTTCATTACCTGTAAGAAATAAAGCAACAAACAGAACAGCAAACAATAAAAGTGCTCTCCAATAAAAGTGTTTCTCCCAGGTGTTCCCAACACGCAGCTCAAAGCAGAGGAAAAATAGGACATTCATTCAAAAAAGAAGAACAGCTGCATGTCCTGGATTATACAACATCTCTAACTTTATGTTTCCCAAAATCTCTGCATATAGCAGACATAAATCCTGTCCTTTTATTCCAAGGAGAGGAACACTTGCATGTAAAAATCCTCTCCACAGCATCACCACCCACCCAAAGATCCCCATGGTGTTAGAAACACCTCTTCCCTCAACAGCAAATCTTTCTTTCCTCCAGAAGCTGGGAAAACACCTGAGCTATGAAACAGCAGCAAAATCCTCTGAACTTCATAAAAAAAAATTAAAAAAAAAAAATCATTTTTGAAAATCCACAGAATATGAAGAAAATCTATTTTATTTGAGTCCTTCTGCTTGACAGCTTTCCTGAGCTGGCCATCTGCAGCAGCTCCCTGTGCCTGCCAGCTGACAAGTTCCATTTGTTGAGCAGATAATTGTGGCTGTTTGATTTTCCCAGTAACACACTATCACCAAACACGAGAGCGCTCAGCTTACTCCAGAAATGTTCTTCAATATACAGAGGGCAGTGAATAATGGTGAAAACTGTTTTGGCTGACAAGCAAAGCATGAACATGTCACATCAAATAGTTTGTCTTGCTCAGTGTTCCTTCAGAACAGATAACATTTGGCTTTCATATTTTACAAGAAAGACTTGCAAAGACAGCTACGAATAGGTTGCATTTCAGGTACAACTTTTTAATAAGTTTTCTTCAGGGTTTTTATTTAAACTTTATTTCCTAAGTTTTTAAACCTGTAATCAAATGTATGAGTGTTATAAAATGATGCTTTTAGAAAAGAGCAGGAATTTGAATGCTGAAGGCATTCATCACCAGCAGGTTGTGGTTTTTTGGTCATAAATATTTTCCCTTTCTAAATACAGCAGTACTTTAAATGGGATATTTCAATATCAGTACCCCTGGAGAGGAGTTTTAATCTACTTGTATTCAATTTATGGACTCACAGATGGCTTGGGTTGGAAGGGACCCTAAAGACCATCCAGTTCCTGCCCCTTCCACTGCCCCAGGTTGTTCCAGCCTGACCTTGGGCACTCCCAGGGATGAGGCAGCCACTGCAGATTTTGCTTTTTTTTGACTTTTTCCACATACCCTACGAGCAGTACAACTCTGCACATTCCCAGGCTGGGTTTTATTCAGACAGCAGCCAGCTGGTGAGATTTCTGTCCCCAGTGCCCAGAACTGAGGAGCAGAATCCCACCTGAGCCCAGGGAGGACAATCCTTGCAGGAAGCAGTGGCAGTGCCTGAGCTGAGCTGGCTCTGGTACCCCAGAGCACAGCACAAAACCTCTCCTGTCCTGTGACCTCCACAAAGGACAGAGCCCAGAGCCTCAGAATAAATGAACTCAGTTGTTATTTTGTGGACACTTAGCAGGTATTTCACAGAACTGAGCTCTAGAAGCCTCCTGAGGGCTGTGCCAGTCACTAAGCCAGGCTTAATACTGACATTTCCCTTCCCCTTTCTTAGGCATTGCAGAGCCCTTGCTTGTGCCTCATTATTATTTGTACAAGCCCTGATGAACCATTTTAGACCACTGAACTATCCCCAAAGTGGTATCTTTTTCCATAGAGTTGGTTTTAAATACTTTTTTCTTGAGCCCTCTAACACACAGCGGCATGAAAAGTCAGTGCAGCACAAGGCAGGAACACAGGGCTGGCAGCAGATGGGAGAAACAGACCCTGAAAACTTGATTTAGACCAGTTTATATTTTCATTTCTACCAGAAACCCGATAAAACAGATTTCACATCAGACTGTGAAGTGAAAACTAATTTTTTTTTAAAAAATATTTTGAAACTTATTGTAGAAGGATTTAAGTTGAAACACAAAACTGTATTTGCAGAGCACTGGAAAAAAAAAAATCCAATCTATTTGCTTGAGGACCATGATAGAAATGTGCCAGTTTAGGGCAGGAGCAGTGCAGATTCTATTATTTCAAGGTCATTCAACTGCACAATCAGAGCTTTGTTCATCAGAATGGGAATACAATCAATACTGCACATGAAAAAGTTTCACTGCTGCACAGATTGGATTTAAAGACTGTCCTCGATTTGGGCAGCTCATCCTGGTGGTCCCTTGGGCTGCTGGACAAAGCAATTCCTGCTCCTTCAGCTTTGGTTACATGTGCTCTGCAATCAACATTGGCAAGGATGCCAAAGGGCAGAATCTGGAGGTTTAAATGCTAGGAGCAAAAAAAGAATCTTTAAAGAATAAATCTGCAAATGTGCTGCAGCATTAGAAATGACAGTGGCTTGTCACTTCACATGTGGAAATCAATAATTATTCAATAACTGTTCCATACTCATGGGGATGCAAGCCCTGACCAGAATGCTGGATCTCAAAATTTCCTATAAAAGAGAGAAAGAATCGAGCTGTGGGCTCCTAATGTGTAATGAGGAGTGAGAGGAGCTAAAAGAACCAGGATGAACTGCTGCACATGAAGGTTTAGGACACAAGAAACCCCAGTTTTGGCTAAAGTACAGCTCAAAACCAGCAGCAGTGAGGCTGCCATGGCACCAAACTCTGAAGCAGCCCCCTGCAAACCCTTGCTTTACCATTGCCCATCTCCTTTCCTCCTGTCCCACTACAGCCACACCCAGTGCCTGTGACTCTGCCCCAGCCCCATTTTGCCACCAGGGTCATTTAATTTGCTAAAATGATGTGATAACACCATTAAACCAGAAATAAGATTCATTATGTGTAATTATGTGTAAGCACTTAAGCTTATAAGCCCCCCCTTCTTAAAATCAATGTAAAACTTTATCCACATCCTTCTGTCAAATGCTGTTCCACTCAAACTCAGAATTCAATTTTTAAAATGCCTTTTAAGCCTGTATTTTTTTATTTTTTTTCTCTGATAATCAATCATTTACACCCCAGTGCTATGCCTTTATTATCCCATTATTTCATCTCCACTGATTAGCAAAGAAAAGTTCCACTTTGGCTGCAAAGAATAATTGTTGAAATTTATTACACAAAACTTTTAATTTATAGCTTTGATCTTGTTTTTATTAAAATTAAACCTATCATGAGCTAGCACATCAAATTCCACATAATACCAGTTTAACACTTTAATCCTGAAGTGACTAAAATACAAATACATGCAGCAGTAGGTAAAAAGGTTTTCTTCACTTTCATATTGGGTATTTCATGAGCCTTCCCTGAAGTCTATATATACTAATTCACTAATTTACTAATAATTTACTAATTTACTAACACAACTTTTAAAAAATCTTGCTGAGTAAACAGTACCATACTATGCACACACACACGACAAAACAAACCTTTTTATTACCTTTTTTTAATTGTTTAATTACTTATTGTAACTTTTTTTTTTTCTCTAAAGGCAGAGATAAACAAAATAATTGCATGGATTATTGTGAAGCTTGGAACAAGAAACACAAGGCATAAAAAGGTTTTCTTTAAGGACAACAACTACGGGGTTTAGGCCATTCTGATTCTCTTTCCCTTTCTATTTCTCTCCTCCCATTCTTTGCAAAGTGGATCACACTGGTAGGCAATTAAAGTTAATAAATTAAACCAGCAAATTTCATAAGCTTTCAGGGAGAAAAATCAACCTGAATTCCTGAAAGTAACAGGGGAGAGAGTTGAAGACAAAATGTATCAGAGAAAAAAACCAAACATTTATTCAAACTTTGACTTTGCTCCTGCTTCTTTTTGTCTGCAAATCTGGGGATCACTGCATCATCTAAATGAGGATTTCTATTTTCTTACTGAGAGTTTTTGTCAGCTCAATAATATCTTCTATGTTCTAACCATTTTTTTCATAAGTAAACAGCATTAATTAGGGAGGAAATTGAGGTTCTGGAGTATCAGTGGGATTTTTAAGAATTGTATCTTTAGCTTTAAGAGAATAAATGTTCTTTCTAATGAGCAAACACCTTGAGTGAGGCAGAAAGGAAACAGAAACAGAGATGCTGAAATCCTGCAGGGAACTGACTGGTACCTGGAACTTCTGGGGACCAAAAACTGTTTCCCTGAGGAAGGAAAACATGCAAAGCTATTTAATTTTTCATCTTATTTTTAATATTTAAAATCAAGCTGTCTCAGCTCCTTCTAACAAGAAGAGACCTAATACAACCTAAGCACAATATCAGCTTAAGACAACAAACTTTGCCAGTGACTGCTTGGCTCATTACTGGACTATATTTAGGCTCTTGACATACAGAAAGTCAAGGATAAAAATGACCTTTCCAAGTCACTTTAATTGCAGAGACATATACAAAAATTAAACAAATCTAATAGTACATATGCAAAAAAGAAAAGTGACATAATTGCAGTAATTGCTATTCAGAAGCAGCTTCTCTAAATTTCAATAAAAGTTCACTTTCTTCTTTGACTGTCAGCTAGGAAATATATTCAATTTTTCTCAGCATTTGTTTGCTGCTTGAATGGTTGAAAATATAAATATTTGTTTTAGAGATGATGCATATTAATAGTTATTTAACTTAAAACACCAAACACTGGAACTGTGGCTGTCCAGCACCTGAAGGGAACCTACAGGGAAGGTGGAGAGAGACAATTTCCAAGGACACAGAATGACAGGACAAGGGGAAATGGCTGCAAACTGAGAGTAGATTTCGATTTTTTTTTTAGGAATTATTTATTTCAGGGTGGGCAGGCCCTGCACAAGTTCCCAGAGCAGCTGGGGCTGCCCCTGGATCCCTGGAATGTGCAAGGCCAGGCTGGGCAGGGCTGGGAGCAGCCTGGGACAGGAAAAGCTGTCCTTGCCCCTCACACTGGATGAGCTTGAAGGCCCTTTCCACCCATTTTATGATTCCTTGGCTCATAGCTCAGTTTTGGGTTAAAACAGGACCATAAATAATCATCAGGACAGAGCATGAGGGTCACACACTTTCCTACCAGTGTGACTGGACCTGTAGCAGAGAAATCCAGGGTTGCAGTTTAAAGGCACTTCAGAACATACTGGCTTTACACTTGCAGGTTAAAACCTCTGTACATCTGGATAAAGTTTTTTGCAGGGCCAGAGCAAACAAAAACACAGGAAAAATACCAGAAATCCCCTTTTCCACCATATGAATTGTGAGTGGGGTCTGTGGTTGGAGGATGTTTTCCCAGGTCAATAAGAGATCTGTGCTGCTTGAAGAACTCGTGCCTCCCCTAGACAACAGCACCACCATAAACTCAGCTTTGCCTTCTAAATATCAATATTTTTAATACTCTTTCAGCCTCCAGCCAGAGTATTTGCTGTCATACAGCAATCCTGGCACGTTTGCACACTCCCCTTCCCAGGCACATCAGCAGGTACAGCCAGGGTCACATTGTGCCACATTTCCGTGCAAAGCTGGCAAATGTTTTCCCTCAGACCTGTCTTAGGGGCTGAAAACTCCCTTTGAGTGAATTCCCTCCCTTTGAGTGAATTCCCACCCTGTGAATGAATTCCCCACCCTGTGAGTGAATTCCCTCCCTGTGAGTGAATTCCCCACCCTGTGAGTGAATTCTCCCCCTTTGAGTGAATTCTCCCCCTGTGAGTGAATTCCCCACCCTGTGAGTGAATTCCCTCCCTTTGAGTGAATTCCCTCCCTTTGAGTGAATTCTCCCCCCCGTGAGTGAATTCTCCCCCATGTGAGTGAATTCCCCACCCTGTGAGTGAATTCCCCACCCTGTGAGTGAATTCCCTCCCTTTGAGTGAATTCTCCCCCTTTGAGTGAATTCCCCCCATGTGAGTGAATTCCCCTCCCTGTGAGTGAATTCCCCACCCTGTGAGTGAATTCTCCCCCTGTGAGTGAATTCTCCCCCTTTGAGTGAATTCCCCCCATGTGAGTGAATTCCCCCTCTTTGAGTGAATTCCCTCCCTGTGAGTGAATTTTCCCCTGTGAGTGAATTTAGCTGTGTTGGACACCCCAAATCCATAAGGAAATCATCACCTGCATGAAGAGCAAGTCATAGAACAGCCACTGAAAAATTACAGTTTTGAGAATCTGCCTCACTGTTTCTAATTCATTTGATAAATTATGTATCTGTCTAATTGATTCTAATTTACTTTGCTAACATGCACCATTTTTGTGCCTTCTGTCTTTGGTGGCTAAACATGGATTTACCATTCCTCACTTGACTCTAGATACTGCAGACAAGAGAAAAAAACACTTCCAGTGACAGAGTTGAGATATGGAAACTGAAGTATTTCATACACATTGATTGTGTTGACATTTAATCACATTCCTATTTGAAACTTGTGCTCCTCTTTTATTTTTTTGAGATCATTTTCCCAAATGATCTCTTAGAAATTTATGAGAAAAAATTTCAGTTAATGATTTCAAAAGAGAAATGAGAAATGGTTTATAGCAGATTTATAAAATAAATACATTTTAAAGCTTATTGAAATAAAACACTTTCCTTACAATTGCTGTTGCTTTTATGTAATAAATTCTAAATTTCTGTATAAATTATAAAAACAAAGCAAAAGTGGTTTTGTCTAGCTCTGCTTTGGAATCAAACATTTGGTGCACTGCTGTCAGTAATAAATAGTTACAGGCTTAGCTTAAACATATGGTGAATTCAGAAAAAAGCAGAATTGTGAAAACAAGTGATTATTCCAGCAACAGGGGGAAAGTGCTATTCTTCTGCTTCTTTATAATCCAAGGAAGACCTTTTCATTTCTTCCCATTTAATTAAAACCTCCAAAATAACTGTTCATTTTGAAATTCAAAGGAATTACGAAAATTTCAGAACATACCAACAAGGAAACAAATCTTTTATTTGCTCTCTCCATTTATGTTATTCTTGTGCCATTCATCATCAGGAATGGAAAAAGCAGTGGCACCCCAGCCTGCCTGGGGTTTTTGTGAGGACCAGAACAAGACAATTTCGTGACATTCCTCTTTACCACTGAAATATTATTGGGAATATCACGTTTTCATTTTTCTTTCTTTTTTTTTTTTAGGTAAATAATAAGATATTGCTGAAATCCTATGGAATCAGACTTAGTTTGTTATAGCACAAAGAAAAATGCCACTCTTTAGAAAATCATATTTTAGAAAAAGCAGAATGGAATATTGTTTTAGCCACTGATTGTTTGCTTTTTCTGATTATTGATAAAATTTTGGCAGCCTAACTTTTAAGCAGCTTTGTAAACTTTACACTATATTTTATTTCACTTTACTATTAAATCCTTGTTAAGTGAAAAGTAAAAAAAAAAAAACCCTCAGCAGTCAACACTAACCATTACCAAGGTGTGAAAATGAATCCTTATCGTTTCAAGTATTTCTAGGCAGGACACCTGACAAAACAACGATTTTCTCTGCTGAAAGAAGATGATTATGCAGTCATGGGTGTGAAATCTCTCAACAGCCACGACAAATGCAGGTCAGCAACAGCAGAAAAAGTCCCAAAGGTCCAAAACCCCTGCTCTCCTGACAAAACAAATAATAAATAAAACAATAAAAAAAAAATTAAAAAGGTGAAAACTGTACTATCTACTCTCATAAATCTGATTCAGCTCTGCACAGAAGAAGCCAATTTAAGACTTTATTTTAAATTAAGCTCAGTATTTGTAAAGTATATTATTTTTTTCTCTTTTTGTATTATTCTGTCAGTGGGATACAAGAAAGTGAATTGCCCAAACCCACATGCAGAAGAGAATATTCTGTCTTTCAGTGCTCTTCTCCATTTAACATATTTCCTCCTGCTAGAGGTGGCCTTTAAGCATATTGAAACCTGTCTTAACATAAACCAAGACACAAGTAATAGAGAGTAAATCAGAGATTAAAAACCTTGGGATGTTTCCAAATGCTTGTTCTCAATCAAACAGAGCAGAGCTTGAAACAAGGGCTGGTCAGCACTATTCTGACAAATGCTTTTATTGAAAAATGCTGGCTCAATGAAAAGGCAAAACTGCCCTTGGAGCATCTCCATTCTTCAAATGCCCACTGTTATTGAAAGGCTTTTTTTTTTTTCCCAAGGAAAACCTTCTCCAATTCCAAACAAGCAGATTTTATCCCAGACAACAGAGAGCAGCTCCATTACAAAGGTGTATGGGTCAAGGCTGAGGTCTAGGAATTTCCATTTCCCTGCAGTAAGAGCTGGGAATTCCCCCAGTCACTAAAAAAATCACTGATCTTTCTTTTTTTTTTTAATACATTTTTCTTTTTTTGATTTTTAAAATTACAGGGCTATATTAAAGGGAAAAAAAAAAAGTGACACATTAGTATTCCAGTAAGACAACTGTAAAAAATCAAAAATCAAAAATCAGTTAGGACACTGGGACACTTTTTCTTTTTCCTTTGTACTTTTCTTTTTCATTTACCCTCACCTGGCCTGGCTGAGGCAGTGCCTGACAGCCCCATCCACTGCGCTGGCCTTTGCAGTTAAACACAAAACCAAAAAAAAAAGGCAATTTGGCCAAATGAATGTGTCCTCTTATTGCAAATAACAGCGATAAATACAGCAGCCCGTGTGATCTCCACACAGCTTGAGCAATGACTTAAAATTGCAATATTGGTGTCAAAACGCAGCTCTGAGGACACCATTTTAGCTGAAAGAGCTGAAGTACCCACAGCATCTAAGTCATTTGTAAAAGCCAGCAAATTACACTCCTCTACACCCATAAAACACTTCACACTCTCAAGAATCAAATTCCAAATTCAGAGCAGAGTCCTACACTTTCAATTATTGCTGCAATTTTATTAAGAGGAAGAAAATGACCAAACCAGCACATTCCATTCCATCTGACAGTCTGGGATCACAGTTCAAGGAGTGAAATGACTTAGAATGGCTTTTCCAACTCCCTGTTTTACTTCATACTTTGAATTTGAAAACTTCCCACTGCAATTCCGAGGCAGGGATCTACTGAGCAGTGTTTTCCTGACAAACATTTCGCAAAATGAAATTTTAGGGAACTTACTCAGCAGCTCTGCCCTTGGAGAGAACTGCACACTGGTCTCCTGAAAGAACTTGTTGTAGGTTAAGATTTTTGTCACAATTTGAGCCTCTGAGGGAAAATTCAGATATCAGAATATTCCTACCTAAATTTATGTTGGAATGATTTCCTTGGCAAGCCTATATTAAATTATAGACCAAGATTCTCTCTATTGCTGTAATTATTTTTAAAAAGAACAACAACAACCCCATAACACCGGTGAAATCCAAGAGTAGTGTCTTTTATTTTTTTCCACGTTGATCTGAAATCTGTTCTTATGGAAGATATCTATACAATTCAATTTGCAGACTGTAATTTCTAATTTGAAAGCAGCCTAACAATTTTTACAGCAGTTATAGAATTTTCTATTAGATTGCCCGGGCTTTTAAAGTTTTATAGATTCTCTTCAAACTCTAGAGAAGACTGTTAGAGACATGTTAAATGGTTTTTTACACAACAGGCAGGACTGTAAAAAAATTCAGTTTCGGTGTGGTTTTGATTCTTCAAAGGTTTTGTCTTGCAAATCACACGAACACAAATTCTGAAGCCGTGGGAGAAAACTCAGACAAATGTAAGGAAAACACTTTGCAGCGCGAATTTGTTTGTTTATTTATTTCTTTGTGGCTGCAGGGATGCTGCCCTGGCTCAGTGCTGGATTCACAGTGACACGAGGAGCTGCTCCTTGTGGGAAGGAATTTGTCCTACAGAACCTGCAGCGGCTGGAAGCGAATTTACACCCGTTTTGGGAACAGCTGGAATGGGAGGAAACGCCCCATTGTGGCACATCTGCAACACAAAACCCTCGGGCTTTTAAGGGAACAGAACAAGGATGAGGACATTCATTCACAGGGCAGTCATTTAGTGGCTCTGCTTGCAGCTGACAATCAGTTTTTAAAATACAGATGGATTTGGGGAATAAAGATGCTTTCAGAGCAGAGGGAACCCAAAGAAATAGAGAGCAACTTGCAGAAATCTGCGCCTGGGTCATGTAAGCACACGTCCCTGTAAATGTGACTTTTCTCTTTGGCTGGAGCAGCATTAATCCTTGCAAAGGCACTGAAGATTATCAGACAATGCTGCTGGTGTGCAAGTGTCTGCTCAGAAAATATTTAATCAGCATAAGTTCTTTTCCTGCAGCCTAATTCTGTTGGGAAAATAAGAAGGTTGCAGTGCATCCATTCTAATCCCAGTCATTTTAACAAACATCTGGCCTGCATGATTTTGGTAGTGTAACAGCTGGCCACATGCAGTCCAGTAGGAATTAAATTCCTCACCAAAATATCTGTTTGGGCATTGTCAAATCTATTGAAGGACAACTATTCCTGAAATGAAGCCGAATATAAATTCCACAAGGAGACATCGATGACTGTACCTTTCATTAAAAAATAAAAATAAAAATAAAAAAAACCCAAACCACAGAGTAATCATCCCCCACCCTCCCAAACTCGGTGCTAAGTTTGCACAGCTGAATATTCACATTTCCTGCTTCAGGTAAAAGAACAGTCCACTGCCATGGACTTCATTTAATGAATTAAATAATAAATGCAAACTTCTCTTTTATTTTAAGCCAGCATTTCTGCCAGGCATGAGACACATCCTTTGTGTAGGAGCACCAAAAGTGCCCCAACTGAGGAATGGCACATTTAAACTCTGACATTTCTGTGTGCCTGCCAAAATCTGTAGGTGGGGAGATGTGTCTGTTAGGGTCAGTTCTCAGAGTTACTCCAGGCTGTTCAATCTCTGGGTGTTTAAATAAATATTCCCAGGCCTGAGAATTAACCCAACCAAACTGTTTTCTCTGCTGTAGGATAGATATTGTAGATATACTTATCTATAATGTAGTAATATTATATACTGTATAGTATGTGGTAATGTATAATATTAATATTAATTTTAATATATTAATAATATCTTATTATACATTTATATTCTTATATAATATATAGAAATAGGTATAATTCATAATTTATTATTATCTTATAATCTATTATTACACTGTACATAGTAATATGGAATATTATTATATATTTTATATTATTATGTATAATAATATACATATTATATTATTATACTTTATATACTTTATATAACCCATTTAATAATCATCCTATATAGAATCTATACAGTAATCATCCTAGATATAATTTATATAGTAATCTATACTATAGGATACTGTATAGATATATTAGGTATAGATATAGATATTACTGCATAGTCAGATACTGCAAAACCAGCTGCAGGTCAGTTAATGGGTCTGCTGTCCTTCAATTTACACTGCCCAACTAATTAAAATTTTAAAAATGGTCTAATGAATGGTATGTGGGAGATAAAGTTTTAATATTGTCAATTAAGCAATTTCCCATTAGAGGTCTGTGTCCATATTAACACTTTTTCCTTTTATTCTTTAAAAATTTTGTTTTTAAAGAATAAAAGGAATATTAGGTTTTATTCTTTCTCCTCTTTACCTAGAGTCCCAGAACAGCTCCGGCCCTGCCTGAACCTCAGGCATTCATTTCTAGTTCCTGGGCCACTTTCCCTATTTTACTGAGCTGCTGCAAAACACGGGGTGAACTTTGCAAAATCCCCGGGATGGGAAATCTGCGAGCTTGGCATTGCTTCAAGAAACAAAAACCAAAAGGCAGTCAGTCTGTGCTACCTAAAATTACCATAAATTACACATTTAATAATAAGTTATCATGTAGCAACACATTCAGTTTTGTTGAGAAGCAAATCTTTTTCTGAAGGAAGCAGAATTACCTTGAGGTGCATCCAACTGTTTCACTGGGGAATAACAGATCTCTCCCTCACTGGTACAAGGGCATTTGTCACATAATTACCGTGCTGTTCTCCGATAATTGGCACTCAGAAGCAGCACACAACCCAATAGGTGCTCAGTTGGTTTTGCCTGCTCTCCCAATAGTCAGGAAAATACATCACAAATTGTCTAAATGCTCTGGCAGGGAACAAATGCAGGACAGGTGTCCTCGACGAGGTTTAGAAATGACAGGAGCTCTTCAAAAGAGAAAGAGGAAGGCTCAGGTTTTAATTGTTTTATGTAGCAAGCTGTTGAGTTTTTACAGGTGGAGTGGGGTATAAATGAAGCCTTTAGATTTTTAAGCTGCTGTAGTGATGGCTACAGATCTAAAGAAAACTATCTGACTTTTTAGTAGAAATTGATGCTAAACAGAAAATGTGAAGAGAAGAAATAATAATAATAATAAATCTACCAAACTTTGGGCTAAGGGCTTATCTTTTGTAAAAATTCAGAGTATCCACAAACCCATGGCTGCCACCATACATCTGCTCAGCCTAAAACATGGAATTAGTCAGCAGTTTCAACCTGCCTTGTCCTTTTCCACTTCCCCCACCACAACTGGCTCTAATTAACCTTCCAAAGAACTGGAATACATTAATTCAAGTGGAATGCCATGCTCAAACAACTCTGCTGCTTCTCTGTGAGTGCCTTAATTGCCTCTATAAGCCCTAATTGGGTGTTCAGACCGAGTATTCCAGGGAGAAACACCGACTTCCCTTTCCATTCAGGAGCTCTATTTTCAGCAACACTTTGCTGCAGATTAGTGCATATATTTGTTCATGCTTTCCTAATATTGGAAAGCTCTTTTTTTTCCCCCTCTATTAATATTATCTAACTCCATTTAAAAGCAGGATATCCAGCTGACAAGTTTCTTGTGACTTCCAGGTGAATAAATTTCCAATGGGCCATGATATCTCTTTATAAGGAATGGATTCATTTGGGAAGGAAGGAGGTGAGGAGGATGCACTTTCTGATATATATGAGTTTGGTTTTTTTTTCCTGGAAGGGGGAAAATGAAAAGTACAAATCTCATTACCTGAACTGAATCACCCCCTCTTTCCTTCTGAAGGAACAAGTTTTGGTCAAGCTGCAGCACCTTTCACTCTGGTCATTTTTTTTCATCTTTCAAGAGCTGCCAAGGAGAGCAGGAACAAATCTCCAGACTCACCTCCACAATCCCTGTCTCTCCTTTCTCATGCTGGACATGGCCCTTTCCATCCAGCCCTGCTCAGGGCACAGCTGTGTCCAGGGCAAAGGGGATGTGGATTTTTGTCTTTCTTTCTCATCTTCCATCTTAAATGGAAAATAAATTGCATCCATTTCTGCAGGCTGAGTTTGTTTTGCTCACAACAGCCACTCTTCCCACTTTGCCCATTTCCCTCTCTCCCCCTTTCTTTTCATTTTTCCTTCCAACTTTTGGATAGACAACCTCCTTCCAATTCCCATTTTTTTCCCCCCTAATTTTACACCTCTCTTTCCTTTTGTTCAATCCACTTCATTCACACCTTCTAAACCAAACTTTAACAGAAATAAAGACCGAAAATCAAAGTCATTGACCTGAACTAACTCAGCAGTCAGCCTTGCTTTGAGCAGGGTATTAAATCAGTTAACCTCCAGAGAGATTTTCTCAATTATTCTCTTGGATACACACATATACATAATTAAGCATATACAGAATTCTTGTTTGACTTGAGCATGTGTTCCACCTCATGCAGTAAAATAAATGTGAGCTCACAGCATGAATTTCTGCTGGCCCAGGGAACGACCTTGAGTTGTTAACCTCAAGCCCACTCCCAAGCAATCTGCCCCTTTTCAGGATTATCAAAACCAGTAATGGCCTTGGTTCCTGCAAGGATTTGTTGTGTTTGCAAGTTTAACTCGGGCAGCATTCAGACAGACAGAGTAAACAAGGCTCCAACAAAGGAGCAATACCAATGAGTCCTGGTTATCAATGTCAGCCTTCAAAAGAGAAATTTCAGCGCTGGAAAGATGGAAATCTGAACAACTGGGACTAAATCGAGTTTCTTATTAGACCAGGAAAAAAGTTCCAAGATGTGAAAACTTCATTGTAATGAATATGCTCTCTGCTGTTGGTTGCAGGGAGTTTTTCTAGGAGAGTGGAAAACTAATGGCTTACTAACATAAATGAGCACTGTGTCATGTTTGAGAATTCACTGAGATTTACCCAAAAAGCTGGAGAGAAAAGCCATTGTGCCTCGAGGACAGGAGGTGACAGTGAGAGTCTGTCCCAACCACAAAGGCTCCAGCAGAAGCTGTCAGCTGATGCCTTGCTCCAAGTGCCTTTGGAGTCAAATTCAGACAAAACCAGCAAGATTAATTCCAGCCTACACAGTTCATTACCTCTCACAGAAAACACCATCAGCAGAGTTTAACAACTTGCTTCTAACTGTTTAATTGTGATGCCTGAAATAATAATTATTGATTATGTCCAAAAAATTACATTTTGTATAAGACGGCTGCAGAACACACACACAGGGAGCGAGTGCCAGCTGATACTTGGCCAATTTGATTTATTAAGATTATGTATACACAAGTGGCAGCAAATGTGCTGGCTGCCTTCCTGCTCTGCCTATTCTGTCCTGGTCCCTCCCCTTCAATGCTAATCAGAGAGCAAAGCATAACAAGGAGATAATTACACATTGCTGCTGTTTGCGCCAAGAGAATTTATGTAAATATTTTTAATACATTCAGTTATTTTGCTCCTGCTGCAGGTTGCATTTTAAGGCAGAAGTTTGGGCAGGCTCCCCTCATGCTCTGCTGTTTGATGATTTTCAGGCCATGTTTAAAATGGTACTAAAAATTGCAAGAATTTCTCCTTTAGCCACATGAACCACACAGGAAAATTTCCTCTGTAGGCAGCAAATTTGTAAAGATGCTCTAGCTAAGAGAACTTTTAATACTGAGTGTCTGAAAGTGAGTAAGGATATTAATTTTTCTCAGGGAAAGATTTGCTCAGTTATTTTGTTACTTAAGCCAAGGTATAGATGATGATGATGATGATGATGATGATGATGATGATTTAAATATCCATCTGAAATTTGATTTTCTTCATCTTTCATTCAAAAAAGCTCACAAAATTTAAAAAAAGTGCCAAATCCTCTCAAAGTTAGTGCTCTGAGAAACTGTCAGAAAATTGGCATTTAACATTGAATATATGGATAAATATGACAATGAGTTGAGCTGGTATAATGTTCGTTTGGAAAAGAAGCAATTAAAAAAACCATAAACAAGATGCTAAAGTCTCAGGCTATTACTAGAGAAATTTATTTCCTTTCATCCTCATTTAAACGTTAAAAATACTTTAGGAAGAAAATTAAATTCCAACTTCTAGCTTTTAAAATTATGATGAAATGAAGAAACTGAAAAAAAAACAAAACCAATTTCCAGAATAATTCATTTTCATTTATGTCTACCATAACAACAAAGTCCCTTGGAAGCAGACCTTTATATAAAGCCATTAGAGTGTTGCTATTTCAATGGCCAATTTTTTAATGAACCAATGGCAACTTGCTGATAACAATTAGATGAGATGAAATGAAAGCATTCCCACTCTTGAAAAGAGCAATGGTGCTCCTGATAACAGAGACTTCATCCTTGTGTTACTTAATCTGCTGCCTGGCTGGAATTCCTTTCACTGCAGGTTGAAATTTAGTATTAAACGTCCATCAATAACAGTGTGCAAATAAAAACCATGAAAGCAAACTGATTTAATGTCAAACTAATGAGACTGGAAGCTCTGCTTAAGGAATTACATTTTAGCCTTTCTCAAATAAAGTGCTTAGAGGGGAGAGGGCTTCCTGGAATTTACTGGAGTAGGAGATTTCAGTGGTTAATGAGAGGATCAAGACTAAATGTCAAACTAAATAATGTCATCAACTCTTCATTTCTGATGCCTGCCAATCCAGTCCCCACTTCCTTATACCCTGTTATAGCAGGTTCATTGGCCATATCTGAACTTCCAGATAAATAGGGAAACCTCATTTATCAATGCTCAGCCTCTAATCTGAAATCCCAGCACACCAGAGAGAGCTCAGTGTGGCACTTGACAGCAAAACAACTCCCACAATTCCTGACTCCGCAGTGACTAGCAGGTTCTTCTGGAAAATATAAGGATTATTTGCAAAAGACTGATACAAATTCATGATGCATTTGGCTTTACAGAGAAAATCTGTAATTATGGGAGATTTGGCAGCCCCTGATGTGAATGTTTATCCAGCAGCCAAGCAGTGCCCTCCAAAACTTTCCACAAGGGTTTGGATCCAGTGCAGAGAAGCTCTAGGGGGAAGCATTGGCAGCGAGGCCTCAGCACGAGGAATATTTTTTGGATGGAGTGAAGAACTGACTCCCGTGCAGAAGAGCAGCACCAGGGCCTCTCCATCAGTGAAATCCCAGGGGGAATTCCAGGAATGAGGGGGTGTTCAGCTCTCAGGCCATGGCTGACTGCCCCAGCAATGGGTGACTCCACACGGTCAACGCCTCAACTGCAAAAACAGACATCATAAACTCAACTGCAAAAATATTTCAACATAAACCACCTTAGAACTTTACCCTGCTGAATTCCTGCAGCTGCAATTCTACTTCTCAATAATTTTTAAGGCTTTCTTTTCAATTTTTCCATTTTCTTCAATTAAAAATTATTAATTTTTTCTTTCATTTATGCTGTGGATTTCCTCCAACCAAAGGTACTCCACAGAATATTTTTAAAGATTAACCCAGGATAGGCTGGCCTTTAGAAATAAACATTTCCAAGACGATCAGTATAGGAGGGAGATGATGAAGAAGAAAGGAAGGAAAAGTGGAACTTTCAGATTACCTTTAAAAATGCGTAGGAAATCAGAAAGGATAAAAAAAAAAAAGACATTACAAAATGCTGAGGTTTGCCCTCTCATGTTTCAGCAAGGGATTCTAAATACCATCATGGGAGCAATCAATTTGCAGCAGCTGTGGACACCCTCAAGGGCTTGAACAGCTTAATTGGAGAAATGTTTTAGAAGTTAAAAGGCCAGAATCATGTCAAGCACATGAAGCAAAAACTCACAGATGCTTCTAAATGTATTCATTATACAGTATTACAAAGGAGAACATCCACATAAGAAAGAATGTTCAAAAAGGGTAATTAAAAGCTAGTTTTATTGATGAATTCTAATCAAATACCAAAAATATTAATACACAGATTCAAATTATACTTAATCTATCCTAAAAAGTTCTATTAGTAATTTTTAAGAATTATCTTTAATAATAATTGAATGCATGGAAGTGAAGTTTTTAAGGTACTTAGAAACGTAATAGTCACTTAATTAAAGCCAGGGTTGAAATGTAACAGTTCAATTAAACCACTCATCCCCTAATTTAGTTTTTTTCTTTATGTTGAATTTAGTGTTCATGCAGGGAGTTCTAACTTTCAAGCAAGTTGAAGCCTCTGGCTTTTCAGAGCTGGAATGGATATTTATCCTTTGGTTTAATTGCACTTTAAGGGGCCTTTAGGAGTTCCTGTTTGCCAAGTAACTCAGGCCTTCAGGATGAAAACAGCACAGGAGGAAAATAATGTCCAGCTAAGCAGCAGCAATTCCACTGCTCAGGACCACCTCCCTTCAGTAAAAAATGTGTGTTTTACCTTCAGTAAAAAATGTGTGTTTTACCTTCAGTAAAAAATGTGTGTTTTACCTTTCCCATCGTCATCCCTCAGCGCCGCTGCTGAGGAAGGAGAAAAATGTTCATTACAAGCCCAGCACTCCCAAGCAAAAGAGTTTCCTCAGTTGCTGCTCTCTCCAGTGATCTGAAGTGTGGCTAAATTAATAATTCAAATAAAATGTTGCTGTGCTGGAGCTCCTGTAAGCATAGCAGAGGTAAAGGAGTTCATGAAATCTTGGGGTTTGGGTCTCTGCTTTTACCTGAGTTGCTCAAACAACTTCAATGTACTGCTCAAGAACTACAATGGAGGTGTGTAGCAAAAAAAGAAAAAAAAACAAAACAAGAACAAAACCAACCCAAAACTAACCAGCCAGCCAAGCAAAGAAACAAATAGACAAAAAAAAAAAATCATTGTTTTAATTTGGTAGTATAAATTGACAGCGTCACAGAAAAAACAATGGTTGGGTAACCATGACCTGGGCCAGCACAATATTAGTAAGACACTTTCTGAATGAGAGCATTTATCACACAAAAGTTGATCTAAAGATGATTAGGTTTGCACAGTGATTGTAGGTACTTCTGACTGAAAGCATTATCCAAAGCTCAGTTCAAATGATGCAAACTGTGATACCCCACGGGTCTGTTTGCAGCTCCTCAATCCCGAGCCGAGCACTCTGCTATGACACAGGATTATTAATTTTTTTTTAGTAATTACTCAAATATTGGCTTCTGTGCTCTGCTTCTGTGTGTTGAGTCATCCTTGAGGCACCCTTCCCCAGCTCCAAACTGTTGGGAAATCACAGGAAATTGCCCCAAATCCTGACACTTTCTTGGCTGTTCTCTAAAGAGCTAAGAACACTGGCCATGTATTTTTGTGCAAAAATCAGCTTGTGATGCTGATAAAATTCCAACAGCAAAGAAGCAATCCCAGTTACCGTGAAAGAGAAACCGTATCTTTTGAACTAGTAAGGTCAATAAATGTTTTATTTAGTAAAATCTTCAATTCAGGAGCCTGTTCCAACTCAGGAAATATGACTTTAGTCTGGATTTAAGTATCTGCCTAAGTTCTGTTTTCCCATTGTATCAAGCCATAGTTGAGGTTGATCACTTTTATCACATTCCAATCCATCATCTTGCCAACTTCTCTGGTCCCTATAAAGGCCAGTAATCAAAAGCTTTAGTTTTTTCTTTTATGTTGTACAATAAATAGCTTTAAAACTATTTGTTATAAAAATTAAGACAATGCTGAAGCTATGACATTCGAGTCCCCCACAACAAGAAACCAGAGCAAAAGGATGAATTTGTGTTTTAATGGAACTAATTATTGGGAAGGGAGATTGCAGGAAGCCCAAAATTTTCAACTAATTTTCTGTGGAATGGCTTCTGGTAAAGACGACTTGAAAAGAGCCCTCACCTCATGTTAGCAATTATTTGGGCAAATACAGAGCTGAAAATTGGGTAAATGTCCAAGTGTTTGCTTGTTTAAAGAAAAATCTAATTAATCATTTAAAAAGACAAAAGTCCTGTTGTGTCGAGCTCCCTGAAGTCCCAGCCTTTGTCAGAGATACAATCTCAGTTGTAACTGTGTGGTTTTTCTGCTGTCCTAGGGATAAATTGGTTAAACTCAATCACTGGCTACAGCTTTATACCTACACTCAGTCCAAAGCTGAAAAGACGAAGGGTGGGGGACAGCATCACCTCTCCAGTATTTTAGAACAGTTGGGGATGTTTCTTTAAGCCCTTATAAATGAACATATAGAAAATGTACAAAGTACCCAAGAAATTACTTTGCTACTCTGAGTTTCTCTCCTTTAAATTTCTCCAAAGAAATTATTTTAACTGAATGATAAAGTATCTCAACCCTTCAGGTGAAACCAGTCAGTATTTCCATGTTGCATGTGTACAGTCTCCCCATGGCTTGTTCCAGAACAAGTCTGAAAGCTCTTTGGAAACAGCCCTGAAAGTTTTCTTTTCCCCAAAGAACACCTTTATTTTCTCCCCACATCTCATTCCAAAGAGCCTTGAGCGTCTCTAGCTTTAGGGGTTTTTCTGCATTTAGCTCTCTCCTTGCACGGAGATGCTGCAAATCAGAGCTCCAAGATGCACTCACTTTTTTATCTTTGTTCATAAAATCAGAAGAAAAACCACCCTCTGCCTTTTTGCTTAAGAAATAGAGCTGGAACAAGTGGCTGTGTCTGCAATACCCCCTGTGTATTCAGACTAACTGGTTCTGGTGGACAGAAGGCTGGACAGGAGCCAGCAGAGCCCTGGTGGCCAGGAGGGACATCCCTGTCCTGGGGTGAACCAGACCCAGCGAGGGGATTGTCCTGCTCTGCTCTGCCTCACCTCGAGCGCTGGGGCAGTTTTGGGCACCAAAATGTAAGAGAGACATTAAAGTATTAGGGAGGGTCCAAAGAGGGGATAAAGAAATAGTGAAGGGCTGTGAGGAGAAGTGTGTGAGGAGCAGCTGAGGGTGCTGGGCTTGTCCAGCTGGAGAGCAGCAGACTGAGAGAAGACTCATCACAATTACAGCTTCCCCCTGAGGGGAGAGGAGGAGCAGACACCAGTCTGTGCTGTGACCAGGGACAGGAGCCGAGGGAACGGCCTGAAGTTGTGTCAGGGGAGGGTTAGGGTGCATATTAGAAAATTCTTCCCCCAGAAGGTGGTGGGACATTGAACAGGCTCCCCAGGACAGTGGTGACAGCACCAAACCTGCCAGAGCTCCAGGAGAGTTTGGACACCACTGCCAGGGATTGGGGATTGCTGGGCTGTCTGTGCAGGGCTGGGAGCTGGACTGCATCATCCTTGAGCGTCCCTTCCAGCCCAGGGCATTCCGTGGTTGTTATTTAGCCGTGACTGGGTCTGTCTCTCCATCACCTCCTTGGGCACTCAGCCCCTGTGCCCATTCCTGGGGGGCAGCCCCAGGTGTGCAGCCCCAGTTTGCAGCCCCAGGTGTGCAGCTCCAGATGTGCCACCCCAGGTTTGCAGCCCCAGTTGTGCAGCCCCAGCTGCTGTAGTCCCAGATGTGCAGTCCCAGGTTTGCAGACCCATGTTTTCAGCCCCAGCAGCTGCAGCCCTAGATGTGCAGCCCCATTTGTGCAGCCCCAGCAGCTGCAGCCCCAGATATTTGTGCAGCCCCAGGTTTGCAGCTCCATTTGTGCAACCCCAGATGTGCAGCCCCAGATGTGCAGACCCATTTGTGCAGCCCCAGGTTTGCAGCCCCAGATGTGCAACCCCAGGGGTGCAGCCTCAGATGTGCAGCCCCATTTGTGCAACCCTAGTTGTGCAGCCCCAGCTGCTGCAGCCCCAGCTGCTGCAGCCCCAGCTGTGCAGCCCCAGCTATGCAGCCCCAGCTGCTGCAGCCCCAGCTGTGCAGCCCCAGCTGTGCAGCCCCACAGCCCCAGCTGTGCAGCGTTCTGCAGGCTGCCTGCTCTGGCAGAGCAGAGCGTGGCTGTGACCACGCTGGGACAATCTGCCCTCCTCACTCCCAGCTCAGGGGATTTTTCTGGGAGCCAGCACTGCCAGCACTGATTGTTTGCATTTACTGATTCCTGGTTTATTTACATCTTTTCAAAATTTGTGTCATTTTCTACCCGCAATACACGCAGGAGGAAATCTGAGTTCAAAAAGTCATAGCAAAATAACTTTTCAGGTACTTCGTAGGTAGATGGAACATTCTGAGATGGAAGTCCATTATTTTTCCATTTAGACATTACAATATCCTGTAGCTTACTCCCATTTTCCCTGCCTAATTTGCCATCTCTTAGATGCCAAGAATGTGTAGAAATCTCTGAGGGGCGTATCTCTCATCAGCAGAAAAGGAACATTGGAATAATGACTTTCAGGCATTGGTGGCAAGCATTGTATTCTCAGAAGCATAAAACCAGAAATGGAAAAAACTCCTAATAGGTCACCCAATCTATCTTTCTGCACAAACTGGGCTCTGCATAGTTGAAATAGCTTCAGTTTCGTTAAGAAGTTGCCTGTCTGGGATTCCATATGCAGATTTCTTTCCAGTAATACACTGGTACACCCTTCCCCATGTCCCCTTTCAATCTCAAGGAGGACCCGAAATTCAGAATATAGAAGGATAAAGGATGAGAAGCTCAGAGAATTGTTCCATTAAAACCACCAACTTAGCCTGACATAACCCAGAGTTTTGGGCTCTTTATTAACAGGGAAAAAATATTAGACTGGCATAAAATTTCTGTGGCAATAATTACTTTCTAAATGTACTGGAATAAATTTAATCTTAATGAAATTCCATCTGATGCCAAAGCAGTGTCTGCTGCCTTTCTAATACACCTCTCTAATTCTCATATCAGGAGGACAAGATCTTAAAATTCCTGAATAATGAACTTTCTTGCACAGTTAGACAAGAAGTAATATCTAAAGATACACTTTAGCAGTTCTTCTCAGGAAAAATAATGATCTGTTTGTAAAAGCTAATAGCTGCTGTATTTGCTCTGGGCTCAGTTCTGCAACTTTTCAGTTTGTTTGTGCTACTGTCGTAAGTAGGAACTCAGATCATTAAATGGCCTCTGAACTGGGCATATGTTTGATCAATTTTCACTGCTCAATCCGTCTCACCAGCAGAAATTCTGACAGAGTATCTACCCACACCCATCTGCTGCCACCAAACATCCCCAGAGCACGGCTCACAGAAAGGTCTGAGCACCGCCAGGAGTTTCAGGCCAGGCTGAAAAGAGTTCCTGGTTTTCACGTTCCTCGAGGATGGAGGAGTGGAGGAACTAAAAGTCTTTCATTCAAGAGCTGCCTGGTGGTTCTGGAGGAAGCAGCCACAGCACGTGCTGAGCTGAGCAGCGAGCAGTCCCAGAGGGATGGCAGCTGACCTTCCAGAGCATCACTGAGCACAGCTGAATTAGCACAAAGCTATAAATAACCAGCTATTAGTACTGCAGCAGAAGCAGAGGTTCTGTCACGCTGCAAGACAATCAGGTTTTATTATTTGTATGTAATCACAGTTGCCATGGGGTAGACAGGAGTGAAGGAAGAGACAAATAAATTATAACCTTTTTTTCAGAAGTAAAATCAAAGCAGTTTTGTGGAAGCATTTAAAGCAATAAGAGCTCTTCCCTAATGGGGCTTCTCACAGTCTTTTGACAACAAGGGAATTTTTTTCCAGATCACATAAAGAAAAAAAAAAAGTTTCTGTCATAGCTTAAGTCAGTAGTTTTCCTCTGGAAATGTGTTTACAGTTTGAGGCTCACCAGGGAGGCATGTTTTGCATGTAAATAGAAGGTGGATATGGAGAGTTCCTTTGACAGCTCATGTCTTGAGCTGCCTTGACACCGCTGGTCTAATAGAGTGGCTCTGTGGCAAGTGAACTTCCTGATGAAAAGCAACCAAATTAAGTGGAGTTTTTCATCTCTGTTCCTAGCTGGCTACGCTGTGACCGTTCAAGGGGGAATGAAGAAATGATTAAAAAGAGATTGCACTCTGGCTCTGGTGGCAACTGACATAAATGAACTTGAAAAGACAAATAAGAGTACACTAATTTTAAAGCCACGGTGGTTCACGGTGGTGCATCACTGGAAATTGCATTGCTGAAAGCAGAGGTGGTCTGACTTGCCCAGAAAAATAAAAGCTCATGCTGTGACAGAGGGGGAATGTCAAATGCACCCCAGAGAGAGAGGTAATTAAAGCCTTTGTCTTATTTATTCTTCTTTGTAGAGAATTAATAGCTACAGTGTTCATAATGTCTCCTGGCTCCTGTACTCAGGCTTAATTCACAATTTCTTTCTGTTTCCTAAATTATAATCTCAAAATTGCATTGCCGATCCCAGGAAGGTACATGAGTCTCAGTAGTGAAGTCTCCCTGCCAAGGAACTGAGGAGTCCATCATTTTTCCATGCTGCAGTGGTGGATCGTCCCTTTGCAGACAATGACCTTGCATGTGCCTCTTCTCTTCCAGACCCTGTGACAGGAGCCCCGTGCTGCTGCCCGGGCAGGAGTGCAGCACCCCTTCAGCAGCACTCAGGAAGGGTTACAGACTCCCTAATCTACAAACATCTACACAACTCCACGCAATTTACAGCCAGAAAGGCTTTTCTTTACGTTTGGTTCATTGCTGATTAGCACAAGGGGTTTCCAGGCATTTCAGCATTTCAGCCTCCCCAGGACAGCTCCCAGCCCGTTCTGGTCCTTCTGACTGGGTCCTTGTGCCTGTGTGGCTTTCCCAGAACAAATCACACTCTCAACAGCACTCCAGGTGGGTTTGCTGCTAGAGCTGCACAAGACACATTTTAAATTCTTTCCCAATATCCCACCTCTCCCTGCCCTGTGTCCTCTCCCTCCAGCCCTTCCTCAAAGTCCCTCTCCAGCTCTCCTGGATCCCCTTTAGGCACTGGAAGGGGCTCTGAGCTCTCCCTGGAGCCTCCTCTTGCCCAGGTGAGCAACTCCCAGCTCTCCCAATCTCCATCCTACTGCTCTGTGTGCAACCACACCCAGGACAGTCCCACTCACGAGTAACCATCCAATACAAAACAAGCTCTGCTTTGTCCACTGCGTTACCACGCATCAAGGATTGATACAAGAGAAAAACCAGGCTGCAAATCATCAGACAGGGGAATTCTCTTAATGCATTTTTTAAAAATTATTATTTTTTTTTATAAAATCTGTTGCCATTTACAAAATCTTTTGCCATTTACCAAAGGTGATTTAATTGGATGCAGGAGTTGCTCTGTGTGGGCTCCATCACAGCGAGAGGATGCTGTTAACAAAATGTGAGTGAAGCTGTTGGCCCACGAGGCCTGAAGCAAGCTGACCTTTAGCTGTGCTGGCTGTAACCTCCTGCACAGACCCTGTTATTCTTTTATCACTACATGAGTGTGCAGCAGTCACACAGTAGGACTCCCAGTGCCAACTGGGATAAATAAAATATGTGATTAATAATACACACTAGAGCCACATCTGTACTTCATAAGAAAATGGAAAATACACTCCTGGAGAATAAGCATGTACTTTACAATAATCCTACTTAGTATTCCTCTTTTCTTCTTGCTTATAAACAACAACAACGGGACAAAAGATGGCAATTTTAATTGTAAAGCTGCCTAATAATTTTATAAAGGAAGCTATCCTCCTGCTGTACATCACAGCATAATGAATTCCTTTTGAAACAGGAGAAGGAAGGAATAATCCCAGCAGCTCTAACAGATAAGATGAAATGCCATCCTAATGCAGTCTGCATCTTGTTCCCACCATAACAAATAGGTGTCTTCTGCTTAGTAAATTGAACACTGCATTGTTCCCAATAACCGGAATGAGCATGGATGGGGAAGAATCTGCTTACATGGGAATAATATTTCTGTAATTATTAATGAAGTTGTTTATTGTTCACATTGCCTGTGCCTCCTGTAAATGCCTATATTGGACATTCAGCAGAACTGAATGCAAACCATTAGCCTGATTTGAATGGCTGATTTGAATCAAAGAGGTGAGAGCAGAGTTTCAGCAGCTTTCTTTTACTTTAATTCAGTGGAGTCCAACCTACAAACCTCAGGTGATTTGACAGACTGCAAGTCTCTTATACTTATCTCTATCTGACTTCATAAATCCTTCATATGTGTCTGCCCTAAAGTTTGGGACTCAAACTTTAGTAACTGCCTCTGGATGAAAGTTACTTATGGCTGTCAGTACTCAAAAAGTGGGTTCAGTATGAAAAAGAAAATAAGGATTTACTTCCAAGATCTAAGAAAATGCTGTGTGAGCCTACGCTTCTACTATTCCAGGATAAGCTTCCAGGGTCTGGACAAGCCTTTGTTACTACTGAGATTTCCCCTACAAGTCTAAAGGAGCTCAGAGCTCTGATAAAGATTTCATCCCTGTGGGAGCCACACAAGAGCAGATGTTTGCAGAGACAAACCCAGAGCCAAAATCTGGCACTGGGACTCTGCTCCAGCCACTTGGACTACAGCAGCTCAGAATGTGCAGGTTAGAACAGCACAGCACTGAAAACTCACAATAACAAACTCTCCTTCACAAAATGTCCCAAATTCTGCTCCAAGCTGACTTGTGGAACAGTTCATGGCCCTGTCTGTGTCCCACTGGCCCAGAGCCTGGCCAGGACACAGAGCTCCGAGCGAGCTGCAAGCCCAGCCCTGATGGAGGAGAAATCTGTGCCCAGAGCTTTTCCCCCTGTGCCAAATCCCTCTCTTTGGAAGAAAAGTGTTCCCTGTCCCTGCTCAGCTCCATTTGCTGCTCCACTCTGTGGTGCCTGCACTTTATGGGCCTGAGGGACCACAGAGGGCAATTAAGTAGCAAAACTCAGAGGTTAAAAGTTGGAATCCACATGAAAAAAATTTACATTTATTTTGCTTGTTTGTTAGTTGATTAATTAGTTTTCAACTATTTAATTTACAATATTTAATTTATATTCTCTTATAAACCAATAGGAGAGAGGTCCAATACCATACTGGTTTGCAGTATGATAAAAGAATAATAACAGATATGTCTCTCTGGTTTTAATGTTCGATTTCCATTATTTTATTTATTACTATTTATTATTATTTGGTTTTATTTATTTATTTGTTCATTATTTATTTATTATTTATTTATTTGTTTGTTCATGATTTATTATTTTTATTTATTATTTATTCGTTTATTTATTACTTATTACTTATTATTTATTTCCATTATTTCAAATAATGACTCACACATTGTTAAAATTAGCTTTCACTGGCTATTTTAATTTTTAAAAATTTTAGTTTTAATTGCAAAAGGTGTAAAGTGACAGAATTATTTTCTGTACTTTCCTTATTTTGAAGGCAAAAATAATCTGTGTGTTACTGAATAAACCAACACAACTTCCATTTAGACCTCAAACAATAGATAATTCAGTGTTTGAAATTCTTTCAACAGAACCATCCTCAAGCAAATAATATATTTTTCACCTTTAAATTTATTTTCAATATTTTTGTGCTTTATTTGCTCTCTCCACATGGTTCCTTCTTTCTCCTATTTTCTCCTGCTCTTTTCCCTGACATGTAATTTCCTACTTGCTTTTGTTTCATACATTCTACTGCTTTTTCCATTATTTTGTCTGTTATTTCATCTTCCTTTCTGTTTGTCAATTTTATGCAGGTTTTGGGGGTTTTTTGTTTGGTTTGTTTTTGGTTTTTGTTTTTGTTTTTTTTTAATGTGGCTTAGTGTTCTGACATGCCTTTATTGTTACATTTATTTTTATTTACTTTTTAGCTTTCATTGTTCTATAGATGAGACATTATGCCAGGCCAAATCCCTTTTCAAATTTTCTTTGAATAAAAGATGAGCTGCTCTGGAATGATTCCAGACAGAGCTGCCAAAATGAACTGGTCCAGCAGAGCTTTCTTTGGATGATATTCCATGATAGTTTCAGTGTAGCTGCGAGAGCAATGCAAGAACTTTCACAATCACTCTTTCTGTCATTTCGGGTACCTTCGAGTACTTCAGTCTATTGAATTTCAAACTCAAAACTAAGTAGAAAAATGGAGACTTCCCTGTGCTGCCTTTTGACAAATACCTCCTGGTGGAGAACTTCCAACCCCATTTTTTGTGGGAACAGCTAAACTGAAGATGACTGAATTCTTGCTGCTCTCGTCTGTTGGGATCCTCTCTTGTCTGTTGTTTTGGGTGGTTTGGCTTTTATTGCCTGTTAGTTTTGTTTGTTTGGATTGGTTTTCTTTATTTTTTTTTTTCCTTTATACCATTTTTGCTTCCAACTTCTACAACTTGGATATTTTTGTGTTTCTTCCATCAATTCTGTTGAAAATGTGCCAACAGATTGCAGAGTTTTAATTCAATGCTCTTCTCCCCTTACCCACTGCCCAATACAACAGCTGATATGCTGAACACTCCTGACTCTACCCACTGGAAACACCAATGAAAAAGAAATATGCTACAGGACAAATGCAGTAATTCAACAGATCCCTTTCTAAAAGCCAAGCACTTGAAGGATAGGTTGAGGGCTCTCCTCCTTACAGAATTTGACTTGTCAGACTAAATGATCTAACAGATTTATATGATTTTTTGTAGTGACTCTTGCCATTATTGACATTCTTCAATTATCATTGACCTTTCAGTTCTAGGACAAATACTATTCCCTGGAATAGCCACTTAGAAGAAAATCTGACGTGCTGTGCCTGAACATGGGGTTTTTATGCTACTTTAAAGAGGAAATGCTGCTTAACCAGCTAATTGCAGAAACTCTGTCTGATGACAGCTCCTCTCTCCAGGAATCCTACAGAAAATCAGCACTGCACGAGGGATGGGGCAATTCCACTGTTTTCTGCTAGACTGTAAATGATGGATGTTCCTGGGAACCCTTTGGCTTTGTTTCCAAAAAGCTGTGAACTCCCTTAGCATCTCCTCAAATTCCTGAATGCAAAACCCTGCACTGGACAGCTGGGAGAAGCTGTAAAGGCAGATTAATCACTGCCTTTTGCTCAGAGGATGGGAGCACAAGAAGGATCTCTCCATTCCTGGCAGCTTTATTTTTGTTCTGCTTAATCTTTACTCCCTTTGTCGACTCTAAATAACGTTAGCAAGGTGCCCGGGTTCCCAGGCAGAACACCTCCAGGAGGAGGTGAGTTTTGCAGAAGTCAGGAGGTGAGGTTTTCCTTGGTCCTGCTGGATCTGCTGTGAGTTTTTGCCCTTTACCTGTCAGGTGAGGGCTTCTCTCAGTGCCACCAGCTTGGGTGCATGTTGTCACCTTCCCTCGAGGAACACAGGGTGTCTTTATTGAGCACAGAGCTCCTGGCTGGGCTTTTTGCTGTCACCTCCCACCTCAAATGCCACAAGGATCAGAGGATTTCATTGTTAAGGCATTGATTTCATTGTTAAGGCATTGATTTCATTGTTAAGGCAGAACCACTGCAGAGGGGTGTAGACAGGTGTAATATCAAATAAAATTCTCCCTTTACTTGTGTTTTATAGGTTTTTAAGTGATACATTTGCTCCTAGTATCAGCTTTTTAGTGACTTTTCAAATTACATCATCAGTTATTAATGAAAAAAATGCTCAAAATTACAAGGAGGAAGAAACTTTGAGTTCTTGATCGTGTCCACTGAGTTTTGGATCCATATCTGTATCATGTACATAGAGTTTTAAGAGGAACATATTCCCTGTTCAATTTCTTTGACTAAAACAGGTTAATATCTTTCATCTCAATACAAAATTTTTGTCACCAAATTACGCTCTAGGTGAACTGAAGAAATTGTGAACTGATTTCTGTTATAAAAAGTCACTCCATTGTCAAATGCTGCTGATCAGAACTGTGCATTAGCAGAAAAAAAGCTGTCTGCAAGTCCTTTCCAAGCCTCCACTATTATCCAAAACACATCCTAAAATTCGTGTAACGTTTTCAAATGTGTTTATATAGTTTATATCCTAAATATAGTTGGAAGCTCTGGGCTGTGCCAAGTCACATTTCTGGGACAGGTTCAAGAAGAGAAGTCAGAAAACAGAAACAGTTCATGAACATAAACTGAGACCACAGGGACCTCACATCCAGTGGAATCATGTGGACCTGCACTTCGAGAAGCAAAAACCTGAAATCTGTAAACTTTAGTGAAATTTCCTGAGAAATATTGAATAAGACACATCGACAAACATTGTTTTTCAAGTTATTGCTTCCAAATGGCAATCACATAATTAGTAAAAATGCAAGGAAAGCCTGATGGAGAAATAAGAATATTAAATGATCTGGAGAAAACACTAGACAGCCAATAGCCCTATCTAATTTATGCTAAATAAAATTTTACCAAATCACTGCTTCCTTCCAGTCAAAACAGTTCCCAAAATTATCTCTTGGAGAAAGAAAAGATCCTCTCATTTTTTTGTCATGTTTATCTTTAAGACTTCAGCCTTAAATTCAGAAGACTTTAATTAAGCATCCAGAATTAGACTGAGCGGAACTTATAGCCCCGTTCCTCCCACACACTGCTCCTCCTCGTTAATCACCAGCCAATTTCAGTTTATCTTCCCCCAAGGCAAACTTTCCAAAGGTATCCTGCGGTTACAACTTGGGCTGCAGAGCCAGAGCAAAGCAAAGCAAATCTCTAAACCTCCGAAGCTGACGCTGCTGAGGATCAGCCCAGGATCATCTGCTTTAGTCTCAAGAATTATCATGTTATTGTCTGCAGAGCTTTTCTCTCTAAAATACCTGAAAGGAAAAGCTAAGAACAGTCTTTGATGCTGGCCTTCTGTGCACACTGAACAAAAGCTTCCTTTTGTTTTAAAACCAGGAAGGAAGAAGACATCTCAAATGTGCTAATGTTTATTTTCCATTGTGGAGAGAAAAGGTAGAAGGCATTTTCCCTCCCCTGAAAACCTGCTCATTGGTTAATACTCACTTACTTACCTAAATGTGAGCTCTAACATCCACTTAATTATTAAATAATAATGGCAGCATTCATATTTCCTAAATCAAGTGCAGTGCTCTTGGACTTTTTTTTTCTCTGCAGTAAAAGAGAAGCTCCACTTCTGGTACTCTGCTGAAGCCCCCTGCTATCAGCTCTCCCATGCCTGCCCCAATTATTTAAATTAGCCTTGCAATTTGAGGTGTTTTCTATGCCAGTACCAATTACAAAGAGCAAAAATGAGCCAGATCCACATCTAATATACATCGAGATATAGCAATTTACACCAGATGACTATCTGACCTCAGAACAGTTTAAATTCCAAGCCCCTCTTTATAGCTCAGAAAAATTGCAAAGATCCCTGTTTAGTCATTAGTGCTATGTCCAGCAGATGATTTAAAAATAAAAATAACCACTTCTTAACCAGATAATTTCAAAGAAAAAAGGCCAGTGATCAAAGACAATGTTGCCTTTGCTTCTCATTTCAAACATGCAAATAAAAATACCAAATCAAGCACAAAAGTGTGTGATTTTTAAATAACTGAAAGGCAATTCCCTGTCATAAGTATTTTTCAGATAGATTCTGAGGAATAATTACTGTCCTGTTTCCACAAAGGAATTCAGATCAATAATATTACTGGAAGCAGAAGCCAGTCTGTTGCCCTCTGGACAGTCTATATGTAAGTTATTTTCCAAACTGCTGAAGTCAGAAGAACAAAGTTATTCCATTATTAAAAGAGGCTGGTTTTACTAAATAGTGAATATAACAGCACCTGATTCTCATGTGGGTCTTTTTGAAGTAGAGAACTCTGATCCTCCAACAAAGTAAAGGAGGCAGACACTGTAATCATCAATTACATCATCAGAGAGAGCAAATTACATATTAGCAACCCCAGCCAAATGAGCTGAGGAAAACTGACACTAAAAAGGAAACTGCTCCCTTCACTTGCTTCCCCTGCTGCACAGATAAAACAGGAATTGGTCTTTCCTCATTTAAATTAAAAGTAGGAAGAAGGGAAAATGCAAGACATTCTGGGAACGCTCTCCTCTGACTTGGATTATGCAAAGGATTTTACTCCCACATAAAACAGAGGTCACTCCTTATACGATGGAAATATTTCCAACACTTCATAAGCATGGAGAGAGAGAGATGGTTGAGGCAAGGTTTAAATAAAACATAAACTGATGAAAAAAAAATTAAAAAAAAAAAACAGAGAAAAGAAATATAATATATCCTTGCAGAGGGAAATACTCTGGTGCCTTTACATATTTTTTCATCCCACTGCAAATCTCTTCAAATATTGGATAAATGAACTCGTGTGATCAATGCTGTTGTTAGCCCACGTTTTGCCTGCTTTCATTTTAGCTCTGTGGTGGGTGCCTCCAAAGCCACTCTATCACTGCCCTCAGCTGGATGGGACAGAAAATAAAACAAAAAGGTGGTGGGTGGAGGTGAGGGCAGGGAGGGATCAGTGTCAGCCCCCAGTTACTGCCACGGCTAAAGCAGATTCAGCTCCATGGGATGAGGGGGAACCTCCCACAGAAACCACCCCACTACCAAAACCCTGCCACAAAAATCCAGCCCAAGCTGCTGGAAACAGAAGTGTTTGACTACATGAAATTTATGTGAAGTGTGGATTTCTAAGGACTTTGTATCCAGAGAGGTACACTAAGCACATACAGAAGAAGGATTCTGCTCTACAGATGCACCATGACAGAGATTTTGTAAAATTCTATTGCTGAAGACTGAAAGATAAAAATTGACCTTTCCTCATTCCAAAACATCCTAACATTTTTCCTTATAGATCATAGTGCAAGTATTAGATTAAACATAATGGTCATTATTAATTCTACATCTTTAATTACCTAATCCTGGAACTCTTGGCAGAAGCACCAAAACTTCTATTTTATCATGCACTAAACCTGCCCAAACAACAAACAACACTTGGCTGTTGCAATGTGCATCTCCTTTCTGTATCTCTGTAAATCAGTGAATGCTGAGAAGTCTCCATGATGGCATTTCAGAAACACACCCATATTTACCAGGTAGTTTAAATAAAAAGCACCAAGAGCTTGGATTCATTTGGTGAGGAACTGTGTTATTTGCAAGCAGCTTGACTCGCTGCATGTGGAAAATGGAGAGGCACTTGCTCTCTGCATCAATGAGCTCCCTGTAAACAAATGTGTGCAGGAGATGTTCCTGGCTGAGCCCTGTCAGCCTTTTGGGATTGTCTGAAATGTGAAAGAATGTGGAAAATACGGATTTAGGCTTAAGTGTTGAGCCTCATATGCCCCAAAAGCTGATGCTCTGTGCTGAACTGCAGCTTCCAGACACAGCAAGACAAGATGCTGGTCAGCACAAGGCCTTTTAAAGAATTTAGGCTTGCTCACAGCTACTGAGCAGCTCTTCTGGAGCTCAGACCACAGCTCAGTAATGCTCTTACAATAGCAGTTTGCAACCCTGCCAAAATGAAACTCAGCAGGGGAAAAAATAAATCCATTCCTTTTGCCAAACAAATGCTAAATGCATAAAATGCAAGTATCCACAACACTCACACCTGACACTCAGAGCCAACTTCCCCAGTGTTACTTATCAAGCTGCTTGGAGAAGCTTATAAAGCTCATTCCTTAGGGTAAGATATTTTCTTAATGGGCAGCAAGTTTTGCCAGGCCTGTGCTGTTACCTAGTATTTTCCCTGGCTTTATGTCAAAGAAAGGTTTTTAAGGCTTATGTTAAGAAATGATGTTTAGAATGATGCCAGGCCAGGCCATGAGCTGTTCTTAATCCTTCATATGTTTGCTGAGTCCCGCAGAGCTGTGCTAATTCACACCAGCTGAGCAGCTGTCCTACTCAAATACTGCTTTATCCCTAAAGCTGAGAGCAGTTCTTCACCTAAAGCCATGTGGATGGAGTCAGGCATGAATCTGTGAGAAATGTGAAAGGTCAAGCCCAGGAATGGAAGCTTATTTCACTGTGGCGTTGTCAGACTTGTATCCCACCTCAGAGCTTTGACCAGCACTGAAATCACCATGACAGCATTTATCTGGGTATGGAACCACACACTTAACAGATTCCTGACACTTAAACAGGTGCTAATTTCAAATATTTGACATGCCAAGCACAATATCAAATGCTCCATGGAGCCCAAACTCTGTGTCCTGTGTGCCTCGTGGTCATCCAGATCAGCTCTCAGGGGAGAAATCCTCACCCATGCACAGGAGCACAGCACGTGCCATGGTCACTGACCTTGTTGTCACCTAGCTGGGACAACGGGCTGGCTCCTACACTGCGGGCTTGACTCCAGATGCCTCTGATAAATAAGGTGAAAAAAACCTGCAAAAACCAGAATGAATTTACCTTTCAAAGATTTGAAGCATTTCCTGGAAGCCATGGGGTTGAAGAACCTTTAATCCTTCCTTTCTAGGCTAAATATGAAACAATTCTTGTTGTGAGCCCTGTCGAGGCACAGGGTGAAGTCAGGGGAAGGTTCTAATTGAGTTCAGCTGTGGAATACATAAGAGATGACAAAGACACTCAAAAGTTACAAAGAAAACTGATGAATCCTGGTTTACAGATTGCATGACAAAAGGGCTTTGTGAAAAATCCTCTCACATCACTCTATAAGAAAAAAAAAAAAAGATAAAACCTCTGAAAATAATCATTCTCTTGATAGCAGCTGAATATTTGCAGCAGTCAGGAAATGGAGCTGAAGCCACCCTGCTCCTGCCACTCAGACCTAAGGGACCTTGGGCACACAGCACTTCACCTGTGGCAGTCCAAAAAAATGCAGAAATAGTGGAAATAATGGAAGTAAAAGTTTAAGCCTTAAAATCATGGTGGCTAGGACAGGGAAAATCCTGATTTTCCATATGCCTGCACTGAATAGACTGAAGAAAGTTTTGCTGTAGCTCATGATGTTGAGTAACCTAGAGTCTAGTGGAGTTAGGATGGGATGATCTTTAAGGTTCCTTCCTTAAACTATCCTATGATTCTACGTATAAT
>VWYI01027279.1:0-12505 GCA_013399455.1 Anthoscopus minutus
TGCAACTGCAACAGCAACCACCACAGATTCCTGGTTCTCTAACTCCTACAAAGTATGTGAACCTAAGTGATCTCCATAGCTGACTACGCACACTGGACTATTCACTGTTACTCTGTGTGTAACTTAAGGTCAATTACTGTAAATGGAACTCCGGTAGGAAAGATTAAGAGATCTTTGCTAGATCTATCCTGTAGATCTGTCTTTCTATATGAGAAAGGCACACACAAACCAAACACAAAAACCTGATACTTTTTTGTATTTACTGATATAGTGGCAAACAGAAAAGTAAAACAAGTCCAATAGGTAAAGTGTCACTGAATTAGTTGCCTCCTTATCTGAAAAGACATGTATACATTTTGTACCGCTGCATCCATGGAACAGATATGGGGAAGATTAAGCAATGCTTCAGTGGCCCCACAGGTCTGACTTGAGACAGGAAGAGAAAGGTCACTGCAGCTGGATGTTACTGAGTGGGAAGTCACAAGACAGGCAGTGGGATGGTTACCACTGAAGCAACTGTGAAGATGAAATGGCAAGAGAAGGGCCAGAGGGCAAAATCAGGACTGCTATGTGATTGCTTTTGTAAGCGAATGGAGTGAAGCATGGGGACTTTGGAACAAATCTAAGGCTAAACCCTAAAAGAAAGATTAATGACTTATTATTACATATATCAGTATAAGACCTACTAAGTCTAGGTTGCTTCCTGTTACCATGGGTATTACAAACAGAGGCTGTTTACTCCCTGATCATGAGCAGCATTAAAATTTTCCATCTTCTCATGGCATTTATCTCACATGAGCAATGTGAGAATGCATTTTTCAGCAAAAGAACAGTATGGATGCTTAGGCTGACAGAAAACCTTTCATACTTTGGCCTATTTTATAATACTGTGAATGCAACTCAGAAGCTTCTGCAGAAAATACTGCAGAAGATACTGCAGAAAAGGCTGTGCAACATTTTTGCTCACCATGTTTGTGATTTCTAGTGGGATGAACAATCATAGAGCGTTCAGCCAGCAACTTTATTGGGTCAGTTGGAACTCACTCCATATTTTATTTTCTCTAATTATGAGCCAGATTAGAATTGGTGCTTCAGACTGATGAGAGAGAATATATTGGCTCACTTTGCTTTTGGGGGAAATGAAGAGGTAGAACATGCATGTAAATTTGGGGGCTTGCATTTTCTTGTTACTACTTTAAGCTATAACTGCTTTCAGGATTTTACATCAGTCTTTGAGAACAAGAATTTCATCAGCTTTGTTCATGCAAGATGGTATCTTTCACATTTTTGTTTATATCTCTTGCTGTGTAGTCCTTGATTTTTTTTAATTAATTGTCATTCTGAGAACAAACAACATGTATCTAACCTATCATTTCCAAAGACATGACATAAAATTATGAGGTTCAATAAATTTGATGCATGATGTGTCATTCCAGTTTTTTGAGAAGAAATATGGGATTAAATTCTTGTCTCTGTCTCTATAGACATATGTTCAAAATCTGCACTTCTGGAGAAGGAAGGATAGACAGGTCAGTACTCTACAGTCATTTGCTGGGATCCCAAAAATGTTATTCTTGTGCAAATGTCATGCACTCTGCCTGGCCAGATGGAATACAGACTCATCTTTTTATTTTTATTTTTAGTTTGTGTCTGATGAAATGTTTCTGTCTGATAGTTGTGTCTGATGAAATAAAAATTAATTGTGATTTTTTTTTTATTTAACTAACTGTGGTATGTAAAAATTAATGGTAGGCATATGAAAACTCACTGACTTTGCTTCATATAAGCTTACTGACTGCACTGTTTAAGAGCACTGCATGATTTTGTAAATAGTCTCTCTCCATCTTTCATGCAGGCTCCCTTCAGGTACCAAAAGGCCACAATTAGGTCACGCTGAAGCCTTTTCTTTTCCAGGCTGAACAATCCAAATTTTCTCAGCCTTTACCCACAGAAGAGGTGCTCCATCTCTAATCAATCATCTTGGTGTCCCTCCTCTGGACTCCAACAGTTCCATGTCCTTCCTGTGCTGGGACCCCAGAGCTGATGCAGGGTTCCAGGTGGGTCTCACCAGAGCAGGGCAGAGGGGCAGAATCCCCTCCCTCCCCTGCTGCCCACGCTGCTTTGGATGCAGCCCAGGACACGTTTGGCTCTCTGGGCTGGCAGTGCCCATGGCTGGCTCATGTCCAGCCTCTCACCCACCAGCACCCCCAGGGCCTTCTCACAGGGCTGCTTTTGATCTGTTCATGCCCTGGCCTGTGTTGACCACATGACATTCCCATCAACTTCCTGCCTTTTTTTCTATTTTTTTCCCAACATGCCAGAAGATAAAAATGCTATTAGCATCACACCTCAGGCACTCAAGACATGACTGTGGTAGTAGAAAGTATCTCTGTGTGTCATAGTCTTAGTTATGATGAAAATGATCACTAATGTGATCATATGCACTAATGTGTATAATTTCAGTCAAGTAAAAAAGACATCTTAAACAGTCTCTGTGAATAGGAAACGTTTCACAATTCAAAACAAGTATGTGAGTTTCAAAGTCTGTGCTGTTTCAGGGAAAATTGAGATTAGAAAGTGGAAAGCTCTCTCTGCACATGCAGCATTCCATTGGACAAAAAATATGATTAAAAGTCAGACTTACAAACCTTCAGGCATATGCTGTATACAACTGAATTACTTTATGGGTTTGTTTTTGTTTCCCCTGAGATCAGTACAACGTAAGGCTTAAGGACCTACATCTGATGCACCATCTTTCTGCTCATATTCTTTACTAAAACATATATTTATGCACCTAAGAAAATAACCTAGCCCTAAATGTAGTGGACACACACAGGTTACATTTAGTCAGATGGAAATATTTTTGTTATCATGAAATATAAAAAGATGAGTTACACAGCTGGATGACCTTATACATATTTTTTGGTCTTGGCAAAATATGGCAATATTGCTTTGCAATATGGCAAAATTGCATATTGCTTTCTTAAGGCTGCTGAAGTGATGAATGACAATACCTTTTGGGTCTTTAAGTTCCTTTCTCTACTGTTACATGGAGTTCTCATTCTTCAGTACAATTTATTACTTTTACAGAGGGTACGAGTTATAATCAATTATCCTGATGTTGCTATGACTTACAGTTTAAAGTTACACACTGTATGTCACAATCTTTTAATCAGACACTAAAAACCATTAGTTCAGCACATGATAGCAGATTAATTTTTTTAAGACTACCATAATTGATAATCAAGAATTTGATTCAAAGACTTGAAGTAAAGTGACCTCATAAATGAAGGATTTAATAACTAATTTCAGCTTCAAGTTGAAATTCAAGCACTGAGCAGCATGTATATTTCTATACAATTTTACACTTTTTTAAAAGTTGTCCCCAGAAAATGTAACTTTTTCACCATGTAAACAGCCAGAAACAATGCCTTCTTATTTTTACACTGAGACACGATATGGCAAGATGCATTTCTTTAGAATCAAGTAGGATACAACTGTGCTATTAAAATGTTTTTTCTTTGAAAAGTCAGTTAATTGGCTTGAGCAGTTTGTATTCAGACGATAAGATGAAACCAAACTGAAGACAAAACAACAATTTCTTTGAGAGAACTTCTGCAAGTATTTATTCAAGTAACAGGAAATATTTAACTGTCCTCAAAAAAAAAACCAAAAACAAAAAACTGAAGTCAGAACTCTGGAAGAAGAAATTTTCAGCGCTGCTTTAAATGTAAATCTGTGCTGCCTCTATAAGGATGTTCATACATATTATTTTGGAATGCTGCAAAACTTTTTATTCTCTAAGAGATAATATTTTTAATACTGACATCCTGCAATGCACTTTTTAGCATGAGAAATATATAAGTATTAAATATTCAACCAGTGTAACAATCATTAAAAATGACAATACAACAAAACACAAAATGACAAATTAAAGTTTACTCTGTATAGTTACTCTGTACACCTGAAAGGGTAAAAAATCTTCATTCATTCCTCAAACAGCATCATTGTTACTTTACTTTCAGAGAGAGGCTTTTATATAATTTAAAATTAAAACTATGTCTCAGTTTGTAAGACAGGTATCTGTGAAGAGAGGTAGGAACCTCCCTTGAGATGAAAAGAAAAAAAAATGTAAACCACCCTTTTCCCACCGAATTATTATATTTTGAAAAAAGGGGGCTCTGGGGCAGAGATATGGGAATGGGAATAACAGTTCTTTAGTAATATGTATAATAAGGTAAACCAACAACAATAACTACAGTAGTGACAGAACAGAACAGGGATCCCGTCTCAGCCGAGATGGGAAGGGTGGAGGAGAGGCGGTGCCTCACAAACCCCTCAGCTGGCACTCAGTCCCGGAGCTCCTGCAGGGCTCTGAGGAAAAAAACACTTTGCTGGAATGGCAGGGATGAGCAGAAAGTCCCGGGCCAGTGGAGGAGATGGATCAGCAGCTCCGCGGTGGCAGCTGGGGCTGCAGCACGTCCGGCAGGACAGGGGCTGCAAGTGCCACAAACTGAGAAGAAGGAGGAGAAGAAGAAGAAGGAGGAGAAGAAGAAGAAGAAGAAGAAGAAGAAGAAGAAGAAGAAGAAGAAGAAGAAGAAGGTGATGGCAAGAAGAAGAAGAAGAAGGTGATGGCAAAATCCTCTTCTCCCCAGCAGAAACAGCTCTGAGAGAGTCTGTCCCACTGTCCTGCCGAAGGACAAAAGAACCCCCCCTCCCTCCCAGCTGCCCCCCACCCTCCCTTTTTCCTACCTTCCCTTTCCCCGCTGGGTCCAGCCGATTCTTTGTCTTTCTTAAGCTCCCAAGAAGTACCAGATATCAGGTTTCCCCTTAGCAAATGGGGAAAAATTCCAGTAGATGAGAAGGAACAAAAGAAGGACACTTAACCCCCAACAAACTAAATGCTGTTAAGCATGTCAAAAATATGTACAATTTAATGCTACTAACTCTGAAATTCAGTTGGTGAAATGCTGGAAAAACTGTCTTTTATTACCTACTGCCATGGGAAAATGCTTGAAGAGCAGAGCAAGATTCTTCAAGCTCTAATGTAAATTTGATATAACACGGAATTTGCAGTTTTGTTAGTGACTTTTCAAAGCCCCATCACAATCTTTTGAGATTTTGTTTGAGTGTCTTGGTGTGCCTATATCTGTAGGAACATGTACGACAACAATTTTTAACAAATTTCACCAGACATACATCTTTTAAATCTTTGTTTAATGGAATTTGGGAATTTGAAGGTAATGTAATTTTCTCATTTTTCTAGTATCGGCAGTATTTGTATACTAGTATAGGTAAGTGTATTCCATTATTGGTTAATCTCTTCGCAAGCTCTGTCCTTGGCATAATGTGTGAACCCATGCTACGAACTTGGCTTGTCCAGAATAGGGTGTTGTAAAAAGGTGAATAACTGTCAGGGTATGATTGACAGCTATGAGAAATGGAAAAAACAGAGTGATTGCCAGTAATGAAAGGCCGGTCCTTGGCTGACAAATGCTTGCTATCGGTCACTATGGTCTTTTCTCACTTCCCCACCTCAAAGAAGCTCAGGTTCTGGACACATCACAGGCACATAAACTGCTCCTTCTGCTGCTTTCTGTCTTCTACCCCTGTCACCCTGAAAATTACAAGCCTTCTGATTCTCTCTGATGTTCTTTGGAGTCCCTGGTGTTCTTCTTCAAGTTCTCTCATGTTTTCATATTTGTAGTGCATGTTCCCATGAATTGTAACCTAAACAAAGGTTGTTTTCCACATTCCTCTCTGAGGATGTCACTTGATGGATCTTCCCCTTGACCAGTGGAACTGGAAAGGAAGTCATCTCATTCTCCAATCCCTGGTCATTGTTCAGAATGTATATATTTAGTGAGGTCAAAATAAAGATTGCTCTCTTTTCATGTCTTGACGTGAGACTGGTGCTGTGTCCCCTTCTGTGCTCTCCAGCGACATACCCCCTCACACCTCATGACTTGCTTGAAGGTCTTGACCTGTCATTTGTCATTAGCTCTACAGAAACAAGAATCACTGTGATGATTAAATCCACAGTATCTGAAATGTTTGTTTCTTTTGATGAACTCTACAAATTTTCAAACATTTGCACACGCACATGTTCAGGCAAATCTAGTAGTATTAGATGAGTTATCACCTCTCATTATAACGTCTTACAACTCAGACAAGCAAAAACATTACAAGTTCAGTTTTATAGGCCTTATGTCTCCCCACTGATGCAAGGTATTTGTTTTGTCCAAGGTTCAAAATTCTGCAACCTTCTGGTAAACATTCTTTTTAGAAATCTTAGGTTTTGGACATAAATGAAAATTTTGTGAAGAGTCCTGGCCTTGGGTGACAACAACCCCATGAAAAACTACAGACTTGGGATAGACTGCATGGAAAGGCACCTGGTGGGAAAGAACCTCCAAGTCCTGGTTGACTTGCTGAACATGAGCCATCTGTGCCCAGGTGGCCAAGAAGGCCAATGGCATCCTGGCCTGAATCAGCAATAGTGTGGCCAGCAGGGCAGGGATTGTCCCCCTGCACTCAGTGAGGCTGCACCAAACAGCTGTTGCAGTTTAAATCCTGTGTACAGTTCAAGAAGGACAATGAGGTACTGGAGTGTGTCCAGAGAAGGGAAATGGGAGCTGGTGAAAGGTCTGGAGCATAAGTCATATGAGGAGCAGCAGAGGGAGCTGAGGTTGTTTAGTCTGGGGAAAAAGAGATGCTCAGGGGTGACTTTATGGCTCCCTACAACTGCCTGAAAGCAGGTTGTTAGCCAGGTGGGTTCGGTCCCCAGTCCTAGGTGACAAGCAATAGGACATGGCCTCAAGATATGCCAGGAAAGGTTTTGACTGGATAACAGGAAATATTTCTTCACCATAAGGCTTGTAAAATACTGGAACAGGCTCATCAGAGAAGTGGTTGAGTCACCATCCCGAGAGGTGTTTAAATGACGTGTAGATGTGGCACTTAGGCACATGTTTAGGAGTGGACTTGACACGTGATTTAGGAGTGGACTTGACACAATTAGGTTTACAATTGATCTTAAGGGTCTTTTCCAGCATAAATGATTCTATGATTTAAGGTTTATCTAATTTATCTATGTTCTCAGTCTCCCCCTGCACAGCATTTTGAGTTGTAACGGAGAAAGGCACCTCAAGGTAAATCTGTTCCTGCAGGTTCATTATTTACTTGACACTAAAAGCTACAGGAGTGGCTTCCTTTTGGGCTTGTCTAAACAGGCTGGGAAAATGTCACAGCGTTACTCTATTAGTTCCAGCATGAAGGTCTGTCCAGAGAATTTTCTTATTACCTCAATAGATGACGTTATGGTTTTGTGTAAGGGTATTTCTGGTTTCCCATTTTTTCCTTCACCACGAGGTGTGTAATGTTTATACTGTGCACTGAAAGAAGCAAAGATCCTGAGAAGAAAAAATAGGCAAACATGAAGTTACAGACTACATCAAAGTATGTGCCCAAGAGTGATAAATTAATCCCATTTATTTTCTGACCTTGCAACTAGGGTGGTATGGGAACTTATTTACCTTTACCTCAGTTTCTGAAGGCAGATTTACAGTGGTTTGAGGGTCTGGGTGTGGGGATGTTAACAATTTTCTTAAAACTTTTTCTTTTATGTAAGTTATCCAAAGATTCAAAATCAAAGTCAAACACATTGAACAGTCCAAATAAACTTCTATTTTGCTTTACCTTTCTTTGCAATATGTTAGCTTCCAGGAAACTAGCAAGATCACATGAGTTGAAATAGACTATCAGTCTTTCACTTCTGCTTTCCTGTCCCATGTTAGCAATGACCACAGTGTGTTTTATAACACAATTATAGGGAACATCTTTGAGGGTTTCTGTTCTTTTCTAAGCAAACAAAAAACACCTTTATTAACAGTCCTCTTGTAGAAGCCAAAAACTGCACGGAAATACTGACTGACCAATTTTCTTGTCCAAGCTCATGTTTTCTCATCACATGTCAAAGATTCTGCTAAGGCCTTTTGGTGTAATATGTGACACAGCCACATATGTACATGTAACAAAGCTGTCGGGGTGGGGTTTGATTGAATTTATTAGGCTCTGGTTTGCAAACTGAACAATTCCAAACTATCCAGCGTTTAATAAATGCAACGTCATACTTAAGAAAAACATTTAGGCTGAACCAGCTTACAAGCAAGCTACTGCTGCCCCCCGGTGTCCATCAGCCACATGAGCTGGTCTGTGTCCTGGTTTAGGACAAATTTGAGAGGAAACCTCCAAATGGGGTCTCTCCAGGAAAAAAAAAGAAACTGATTCAAGCTGCCCCTCCCCCAACTGGTTCGGGAAAAAAATTTCCTTGAAGGAAAGTGGAAAAAGCTGTTTATTTAACAAGCAAAATATCCACAAGCATAAAAATGGAATAATATTAATGAAACCTCTCGCTGTTCAAAGAGATGGCAAATCCAGGAAAGTCCTTGCCGTGAGGTGCAGCTCGGCTCGCTCAGTCTCTTATCAATCTCTCAGGTGCTGGAGAGTGCCGAGGCCCAGGCCCCAGTGGGCCACAGGCGTGAGCTCCTGGGGTGTGCTGGGTTTCCAGTCCAGAGCAGGTTTGAACAGATCCAAGGAAAAAGAAAAAAAACCACAGTCCAGGGAACTTCCCTGCCCCAGCTAGCTAAAACTAACTAAGAGCAAAGGAGAGCTCTGTCCCGCTGTCTGTCCGTGCTGCAGACAACACAGTCCAGAGAGAGCTGTGGGGGAGTGAAGGCTGTTTCTGAAAACAAACTGCAGCTTCTTCTTTCTCCTCTTCGCTCTCAGAACCAGTCTTAAAGGTGCGGAACTTAATATATAACATAAACAGAACTCACGATTTGGAGATACAGGCATCATAAAGTCACCCCAGGACAGTCTGCAACCACAGGAGCTTTAGCGACAGGCAGGGATATAATGCAGTCTGGTGGTGAGATGACTAACTGGTCTCGTCCTTATCTCCACATCACAAAGGAGGGCAGGACTTTCTCACTCAGTTAACTGTCTAGGATGGATAGTCGTTATTTAACCCGCTCCCTCAATTCCTTTTGAAAGTCGTCTGAGTTGATTACCTCTTCCAGTCTTTCCATTTTAAAAGGTATAGCAACTATAACAGTGTCTTCAAATACGGCTGGGATACAAAATCTCAATTAGTTTTTGTAATTACCCTTAAAGGGTTACTTTGTTCCATTGTTTGGATTATTCTGGACAAAGAACTTGCTTACACAGATGCCAAAATTCTAATTCATTTTTAATTCCTTATAATCCATTATCCAGTTTATTTCTTTATATGTAAATTCTGAAAAAAATTAATTCAGAATTTAAAAGTGCTAAACCTCTGGAGAATGTTGAGTTTCATATATGTAACGCAGATAATTGAATCTTAGCTTTATAAAAACCACTGAGTTCAACTGAGGCATTACCAGTGTCTTGTAATGGCTTATGCCTTAAAGAGCAAATCTGTTTCTGCATGCCACCCAACAAGGAAAGACAACTGTTTAGAGTTCTTACGGGACTTATAGGAATATTAAGGTGCATCTTCACCAGAAACTGATTCAGTAGAACACAGCTTAAATCATGATGGCTAAAATCTGCAATCTCATAGCAGAACACAAATTTCTATCTCTCATTAGAAACATAAAATAGTAGCAAATAAAAATGTCATAATAAATATCTTGACTTTAAAAATCCCAAAATTTGTCACAGAAATAGAATTCCCTCTGAGGCAGATAACAAGTTCATCCATCTAGGCACACTTTCTAAATGTTTAGATGTTTCCAGTTTAGAAAATACTACAGGCAACTACCAGCGTAATATTTTCTTGGTAAAAATAAATGTCTAAATGTTTCCTAGCACTTGCAAGTTTAATTTATTATGCAGGTCATCCTAGTAATGAAAGTAGCAAAGAAAAGTCCTTGTCTTTGTCTCATTCAATAATCTGTGACAAGAACTGCATTTGAGAAATACTCATATTAAGAAATATTAAGAACACTAGGAGTTCTTTACTGTTTAATAGGAAGCTCTAGACTCCTTTAAAAATAGAGTTGCCTGACACTCCTTGAGGTTGGAAAAGCAAACACCTTTGGTGTTCCAAAAAACACCTTGGTTGAGGATATTTTTAAATGGAGTATCTTCTAGTACAAGTAAAATTAAATTACGTAAGGTGGACAAAGTTGATAGGAAGTGTAGATACCTCTCTTTCCTTGTATTTTTGCTTTCAGAATCAAGGGAATTTAGTCATGAAATTATTTTCATAATCATCTCTCATCCTCTGTCCTTTGCTTCTGTTTTAAGTTAAATGTACTTATAAGAGTTGACAGAATCATTGGTACAATAACTTTTAGGAAGATACAGCACTGTTAGTAGTATACAAAGATTTTTCTTAGCCGTCTTCCTTTTACATTTCAGTTTGTTTTCTAATGATCAGGCATGAATGTGTTTATACTATAATGGATAACAGAAGAAGCAAACATGATTGTTAAAAACAGGAGTAATTGCACTTTACAAACAGTAAATAGCTTTAGGTCATATTTACGTCTGTCAGCAACAGAACAGCCCTGGCAGCTCCTCGCTTATACCACAACAGAATTTCAACACTTTGCACTTGCATTACTGAAGGAATTTGAATTCATATAGAATGCAGAATTTAAGGACATTGTGACTAGATCTGTTTGTGGCTGTGATTCTAGCTGTCTAATCAAAACATTAATCAGTTATCCTGTTTTCTGCAGTTTATCAGAGCTGTAATTGTAATTGCCCTGGAAAAGTATTTCTCATGCCTCCACCTTTACCATAAAAAGCTCTTCAGCAAAAATCACAAGGTCGGGGTTATGAAAGAACAGGTTGTCCTACAGAGTGCATTCTGACCTTGGCTGCAGATTTACATTTCCATTGTGAAGTACTACTCACTACAAATAAAGCACAGCTGGTACGTAGATTTAAATCCTCTCACCTTGATTAAATAGACTTTGAAGAAAGGAGCTAAGCAGGGTTGAAGGGAACAGCATCCTGCTCTCAAAGTACAGTGAATGAACATCAGAGCTTTTCCAGGGCTATTGCTGATGTGTCAGGATCAGGCAAGTGAGAGAGCTGGATACACACACTTACTGCACACAACAGAGAGGAGTCAGTGAACCTGCTGTGCTGTAGACTGCAATACAGAGGGATAAGCAATGTGTCTTTGTTTGTTGTTTATGTGTTATCCAGCATAATGTGGTCTTGGTTTATAAAAAGCCATATTAGGTGATAACCCACAATACAAAGAAGAAGTAATCATTAAGATAGTACCATAATGGATTCTCTCAATTCCATTATGGAGGCAAAAACACACACTTCTCTCTAATAGATTTGTTATAAAAACAGATATAGGACAGTCTTTCAGGTAATTTAATAAATTTTTTTGGAAAGTAGAACCTTAGGTTATTAATAAAAGGTCCTGCATGGTGCTATTATTTTCTTGCTCCAGACTTGAAAAGTTCTTTTGAAGTCTTACACATGTTAAATAGATGTTCAAATGAATGAGTGGTCTATTTTATAAAAAATGAGTGACTATTTTATAAAATTTGTTTTCTTCTGGTTTTCTTCTGGTTTTGTGGAAATTGATTTTATTCAATTCAAGATGATTCAAAGGAGTATGCCTTCATACACATACTCTATACAAAGGAATATGCTTTCATGTTTGAGTCAATGAGGAATCACATGATCTCTTTTAATTCAAATCAAAACATGAATCACAATATTTTCCACCCTCAGAACATAATCATCTTGTATATCTGGAGATTTATTCTTCACAGAGGCAGAAATGTGGATTAAGGAAACTACATGGTAGGAAAAACTAGCAATTCAGTGATAATTGAACAAACTGGAAATATGAAAATAAGATTATGAACCTCTTCAGAAATGGGAAAAAACTCCTGCTGACAATAGTATAAACAGAATATATTTTCTGCTGTATTATTTTCAATTGTATCTAATGCTACTCTGATTTCCTTGAATTTAATAATGATGTTAATTTAATTAACTCTACAAATATTCTTGGATTCAGCAGTGATTTCATTCTTTTTATGTTGTGCTTTTCCTACAGTGTGACAAATTATGTTTGGGGGCTTTTCTGATGAAGACATACTCTGCTGATGTTTAAGTATTGAATTTGGGTACTTTTCAGTATCACAAATTATTCTCTTTATAAGATATTTAATGTCCTTAACTTTTTATTACAGCAAAGAAGTTTCTTAACAGCTCATAATTATAGAATCATTAAGGCTGGAAAAGTCCTCCAAGATCATCCTTTTGAGTTCAACCTTTGGCCAAACACCTTGTCAACTAAACCACAGCACTAAGTGCCATGTCCAGTCATTTCCTGAACAGCTGGGCCCAATCCCCTGGTTGTCCTGTAAGATAATCTGTTATATAAACCTCCCCAGCACTGAGATCAGATTGACAGGCCTGTATTCCCTGGATCCTCCTTCTGAACCTTCCTGTAGATGGACATCACACTGTCCAGCCT
>VWYI01027280.1:0-14280 GCA_013399455.1 Anthoscopus minutus
TTCTCTGCCTAGTTATTTCTACCCACAGGCACAAAGGACACTGCAACACAAACCTTGAGGACCTGACCAGAGCTGTGGCATTCATCTCTAGGATGGGGTTTTGGACCATTCACAGACTCCATTAGGAACTAGGGCTAGGGATCCACATGGGATTTTATTTGATCTGATTTACAAGCACTCTGATACAAACTCTCTGGTAACTGGCCGCCTTGTTCTATAAAGCTTCATATTTGTGAGCAGATTTTCTGTAAAGGCATTATCTGACCAACAGCCATCCACATACACCAGACCACACAGCATTTACCTCGGAAAACCAATCAAGATTTACTAAGTTATCAGAAGCCTCTGATAGATAGCTTGCTTGATTAATTTGTGACAGTTTATGAGGTCATTAAGATCTAACGCAAATAGCTTCATGACAATTTTGTAACTGTATCCTACTCTGTGTTTGATGGATTACTTTTCCACCTAGAATCCTACACATAATCATGGGACTTTCTCCTCCCTTCCCAAACCTTTAACTAGTTTTTCTTACTTCTGTATTTATCTTGCATTACTTACCGCTTTGTTGCCAGGCATGTAACAGAATGGAATGTTGTAATTTGTTATAAAGACAATGGTAATGAGTATGGGAATTTATACAGTAATACGTGATCTCCACAGTGAAATAGAGTAAGTTGAACTAGTAGTGGCTTCTCCTCCAGTTTGTTAAAAATGATTGTTCATGGAAAAAATCTATCTCCTTTTCTCCTGGAATGTGAGGTTTTTTGGGGTTGTTTTGGTTTTTTTCTTAAACAGCTGTGATTAGGTTTATTTCATTAAAACAACAAACACCAAATGCAGAACTAAATAAAAATCAGCACATTGTTGGACAGCTTCCGCCTGAAGATTAATTAGGTGTTAGTGCATTTCAAGGCAATTTTTAATCTTTGCTTGCCCCTGATTTTACACATAATCAGTGTCTGCATGTTCCCAGTGTACTTCCTATAATCAAGGCAAATAGATCTGTGAGGTAAAACACTGCAACTTCCTTCTGCAACTGCTGCTGAACAGTGATTTTCAGTCACACTGTATCAACTTACCCTGTTGTAAAAGCAGTTCAGGGAGTAATGTGGACCATCTTAGAGCCATTGTAAACTGGGTCACCCTCCTTCAGACACAGTGGGGTGGAGGCAAACTGCATTAGAGTCTAGAAATGAATAAATGTGTGCAGGAAAAGAGCAGACTAGGAACTTAGATGACCTATGCATAAGATGTAAACTAGAGGGCTTTAAACCAGTTTGCCATGAAGCATGAACCTGTCATTCCATTTCTAACTTCTCTCTAGAGGCAGAATTTATTTTTATAGTAATACAAATTGCCTCAAGCATCTCTCTCCCTTAATTTCTGAAGTTCTCTTGTTTATACAGTTAAATCCACTCTTCTCCCTAGATCCTATTTCCCCACCCTGTTAAGAAACCACTGCTGCAAATGGTTCTGTAACTTTCTCCCTGCAAGGCCTTCTGTCTCAACAGGTGCTTGGCTACAGTTTTGAAAACCTTACCAAAGTTGTAAAGTCAGAAAACATTTAACCTTAAAACACATTGACATCGCTGATGCATGGAAACATTCTCTGTATTGATCTATATTGTTACTGGTAAATAAAGGACACACAATATTGTCACATTGTATTCCTGCATATATGTGCTTGAGCTTTTACTGATTTTACCCAATGTGAATTAGATGTGCTTTAAAAAAAGACCATGATTCCTGTGATAGTAAATTGGTGCAAGCTTTGTGGCACTGACCCACTTCTATGTGTTATTTTCTTAGAGGAATTCACAAAACAACCATGAAATGGTTTCTCAAATACACTGATATAATTTGGATGCTGACAAAGAAAAAGCTTCACTCAAAATTCTGGTGAGGAGAGGAAGGGTTGTACCCACAGTGTCGAATCTTGGCCAGGTGGGAGCATGAGGCATGCTGTGTTGCTGCAGAGCCTGCTGCTGAGCCTGTTACTGAACAAGCTGCTCCTAAGTGCAAGACTGCTCCCTCTCAGATATCTACCTTTCAAATTAACCACCCACTCTTCACAGAACCTGCTGGCATATCTCTCACTGATTTTCATGGCCACCAGAGAACTTAGCACGCAGTCCCCTCTCCACTAGAGTCTGCAGAAACCTCTCAAACCTCACCAAAGATCTGATCCTTAGCTACCCCGCTGCTGCATAGCCTTAGGTGAGCCCTGTAACAAAAAGCTGAATGTTCTTCAGAGTCTCCTGCATCTTATTCGGCTTGTGCTTCTCTGAAACATGACTGTTCATTTTAAATTGTAGAAGTATGTTCTTGACTAACAATTATCGATTTAAAGCATGTAAGAGTAGCTCCCAAACACAGCAAATGACAACTAGCTATCAACTGACTCTTCTGAGAAGGCAGGAAGACTGGAAATGCTCTTTGACTTAAGGTACTGTGATAACCAGTCCCAGCTGGATAATGAAATAGAAAGGCTAGACAGACAAGGGAATTAGAAAATCAAACACAGAGACACAGATAGGCACACATAAGCGCTTGAAAACATACTGAAAAGTTTCAGAGTCTGTCTGTGTTTTTTAACAGAAACTCTCCATACCAGAGCTTTTGGTAGCAGATGCACTCCCTCTTGAAAATGAATTACAAGATACTCTGGAGTATTATTCTGCATCGCCGCATTCAGACTTGTTCCTGCTCTCAATTCTGGATTACACAGTTAACTCAAAAAAGTGAAGGCCAAAGTAGATGCTATTTTTCAAATCCAAAATCCAAGCTGGAAGCTTGGACCCATTCTATGTGTTGAATATGCCCAAGACCAGTAACTTAGGAGAGTTTAACACAGAACGCACTTCTAAGGAACATAAAGAGAAACATTTGATATTCTTTATCCAGTCCTTGAAGAATTTACTTACTTGCTGGAATTAATGCTAACAAGCCATTCTGTAAACATCAGGAATCTATCTGTTGTGTTAATATTTGTGATTTCATAGAAGGGCACATTCCTGAATATTTTTCAGGGAGTACCAACTTGATTTCACAGAGGAAGGAAAAAAAGAAATAATTTAAAAGGTAATCAATATTTATATCTGAAGAATGTCTGGTCCCGTCCCCTCCATTATGCTTCAATATAAATTTAAGATAGATTCAGCACATAAATCTACACCTAAGTATTTTAATTTTCACTCCTCAGTTCACCTTTAAGTGCAGCGGGAGAAGAGTGGAAAAAATGCAACATAGCCAGGAGTAGCTGAGAAAATATCTTTTTAACATGGCAGATTTACCTGTGGTAAGATATTGTGTCTGAATGGATTACAAGAAGAATTAATTTCCCATAAAGAAAGTTCTTCTAAGAAAATTGTGTTTCTATGCTTATGCAAGTATAGAGATAATATATAACTGGCAGAACACAAGGCAAAAATCCTTCAAATATCACCTTTGTACCAGTATATAATAGAAGCCAGAGGCCCCTCCTGTGCAAAAGCTGATAAGAAAGTATATTAAGTGAAAAAAACAGTATAAATAATAGTATTCTATAAGAACAGCAAAAAAATAATAAATGCAATAATGACTAAAACCAGTCTTTTAAATACTCTAATCCTCCTTCAGTGCCTGGATTCCATCCTCACTTCCAGTTCTCCAAACTGAAGCAAGGAATAGCTTAACATTCCCTCAGCTGCTCCTACTGCCAGTTAGCACGCTTAAGGATGGTGTGGAAACATCTTGTTTTAGCCCTTTGACAACTGTTTCAAAAATAGTGAGGTTTTAAAATGCATATGCAAGTGTGTCAGCAGACAAGTAGATAGAGAAACAGCATTACCTGCTGACAGGCAGGGATGCCTTACCTGGAGGTACCCATCAACCTGGAAGACCTGACCAGGTAGCCAAGAGCAAGGTCATGCCAGCAGTGGGCACCATGCCAAATGGTGCCAAATCTACTTGCCAAGCTTACTGACTCCACAGGGAATCACTTGTGTCTCCAAATACTTCCACCAAAAAACCCCAAAAAAAACCCCACTGCCCAGCATTAATCACACTCTCACAGGTAAGGAACTTAGAATATATTCAACCACTTTGTGAAGCAATACACAGTGCTGGGCATAAAGGCAATACACAAACAGGTCTTCCAGTTTATGGACCCATAATAGTCCAATCCAACCTGATCTGAGGTTCATGACTAGAAGGCTCTGCTGAGCAAAAACAAGCATCATTGGGACACACCTTTCTCCTCCCTACTGTCATGGACAGAAAAACAAGCCATAGCCACAGTGAGTGCTAGGCACAGAGGCCCACTGATGCACTAATGCAGCCACTTCACAGTTTTTTCATAGTTCATACTGAAGTTCAAATCACAGCTGCATAATAAACAGCAGCAGAAGAGAAAGATCTGTTTCTCAGAGCACAAATGACTATGACACCCTAAGACTTTTCTTGCTGCTTTCTTCACAAACCTCTCAATAGTTAACAACTAATATGTGGACAAAGCTCTTTGCACCCTGATGACAAAGGAAGCTGTTTACAATGGAATAGCACTACTCATGAGGACTATGATCCTGTGCTGCACAACTAATGCGTATTCAGACTGCTGATTGATCAGGATAGGAAGGCTGACAACAGAATTGTAGCAGTAAAGTAATCTACAAAACTCTGGGGTCTTTTTTTTTTGTTCTTGTTTGTTGTTGTTGCTTTGGGCCTTTTTTTTTCTTTTTTTCTTAATGGAAACTTTAGTTAGAACCATACCATGAATATTCATTTAGAAATTGTTCTCTACAACGTCAGTAAAAAAGTTCCTCTGCTTATTCTGTTGTGCCTCTCTCTGTATGCTGACTGAAAAACACCCCAACAGAATGGCAACTGTTGTCCAGTGAGTATACTGATCATTCAGGTATTTCCTTTGTTAAGTTTCACAATACCTTCCACTTGAATGACTGGAATTATCAATTACCATTGCAATTTAATGCACAGCATTAAATTAATGTCTCAGACAATCTCTTTGGCTTCAGGGTCATTATTTTGAAGATAAGGACAGGCTGACAATCATCTTATTTGGTTCCTCAGGAATTTGTTTGGTGATGTTTGCAGGACACATATAATACTCCTGTCTGCAAATGTAACCCCTTATCACTGATGACAAAGGTATTTTGTCAACTTGATAGACAGAAACAATGTTAAATCTTGCTAAAGCCAGAGCACAGGATATGCCTATGCCTAGAAAACAGCATAAAACGGGATTTGCTTACGCCTAGCTTGCTGTGAAAGAGAGGATAGATAGCATGTTGCAAAACAGAGAATAGCTTGCATGGGAAGATGCGTGAGGAAGACCTATGGCCTTCATCCAACAACCACCAGGAGGCAGAAGAAGACCCCCTAGCAACAGCCCGTGCAGCCACAGAAATCATGCAGAGTACACCGTGTTAAGAAAAGAGTTGTTGCTCAAGGCTACACAGAGAAAAGGCTACACAGAGAAATTGTTACACAGAGGAACTATTACACAGAGAAACTGTTACATAGAAAAGCTGTTGGTGTGCAAAGCTACACACAGGAATTAGTATTGCTTAAGATAGCATGAAGGCCTAGATAAAATTGTGCAAATGCTGCACAATGAACTTGTTTTCCAAATGTGGTAACATGTACTGCGCATGACGGCAACCTGAGGAAGACTAAATCTTCAGCCTCAATGATCATCAGAGAGTTAAAACAACCACCCAGCAACAGGAGATGCAGGCACACTACGGATAAGATAACTGGAGCAGGAGGGGAGAGGTTTGCCAAACGGGAACTCGAACTGTATCTAAGCTATGCTCTAATGTGCACATTTTGCAAGTCGGGTGGAGAAGAGCTGCCTGGCTGCCCAGCGCACTGTTTGCTGACTTGGCCGCTTGCTAATTTAATAAATTAATTGTTAATTATTCATTTAGATTGGCTCACTAACTTTATTACGGCTGTCTATAACAAACTGACTGCAAGCAGAAACAGGATCAGGAAATTACCCTGCCAAATACACCTGTGACTAGAGTTAGACCCAGCTACAAAGAACATGAATAAGTTGACTAAAATCATCATATTCCAAGGAGGTTCTTTCACCTTCTGCATGTTTTTGTCTTCTGTAACCGTAAAATAAAAGTTGAGTTTGGTGTACCTTACCCTATTCAATGGACTTGAAATGTATTGCTTTTCATACTGAAGTGATGCAGAGTGAATAAGCAAATACTACAACTACAACACTTATCAGGAGACATGTTGGTTCTCTACTACGAACAACAATATGGTTGTATATTGTAGGTGTTTTGTATAAATTATTTTAGACACTAACAGACCTAATTAAATGAGACAATAAATACATCTTTTCTTCGTTCTGCTTTCTTTTGCAGAACTTCTAAGTTCATGTGACATGAGACTTTTTTCCTTTGACAATTAGAAAAAGTGGACTTGCTGTTTCTAAGTTTTCTGGTTCCTGCAGCTTTAGAGAGAATAATAACGGTCCAATCCAACACTCAGTAAAACCAACAGTCACTCAACAAGTACTGTTCAAATTTAAAAACCACATACTTTTAGCTGCGTAAAGTAGTTTTTCTGAAATTTCTTCTTAATACTGTCTTCACAGTATTGCCTTACGACAGATAAGAGTACTGAAGGGAGCCGTTAAGCGCTAAAGAAAGGAGATTGTAGGCATTTTTTTAACAGTTAACCAAAATCTCACTAGGAAAGTCCTTCTGTCTTGAGTTCACTGTAAGCAAAGCAGTTGATGCCATAGAAATAGTCACTAAAAATGTGTGTCAGAAATTACATATTCAGAAAATCCAGCACAGCAGTGACTCTTAAGGCCCTGCTTTTTTTGAGCATCAGAGCTGAGAATTCTGGGTTTTGGCAATATTAAGTTCTAGAGTTTTTGACTTCCCCCTAATTTCCTGCAGGGCATGGAAAAGACATTTACCTATAACTGGTTTCATCTTTAGTTAGTGATCAGATCCATTTCTAGAGAAATTCTCACTGCTGATACAATGTGAAGAAAATCCTGTTGGATATTAATACCATAACTGGACTGGGTGCAGGAAATACTAGGTTGTTTGGGTTTTTTGGTTGCTTGGTTGGTTTTTTTGCATGAAAGGAAAAAAAGAAACCTGTTTTCTACTGGGCAGTAGAGACTGAGCAAGTCTGAACAAGACTAAACTGTTACATTTCCCTGCCCAAAGCTTAAGATATCCAGGCAGCACACACAACACACTGGGAAGTCTGGAAGGATAAACAGCCATAGATATCTTTAAAACAATATCTGAATATTACTGTTTCCTTGCTTCTTCTAAGTGCTATAACACAGGATACCTTAAAAAGACTTAAAGGGCTATACTTTGATGGCAATGAGCAGCAATATAAAAGTAAAACTGGGTAGCTATAAAGGATAGTGACAAGAACACAGGAATTATAATGAAATTACTTCTCCTGTACTCTGGAGCTCAAACTGTCCTCTGCTGACTGGCAAATAATTTGTATTTCAGACTTTACTGATTTGTGGATACCTTCACTGATTTTAGAAGATTATAAGTGAATATTCAAAGAATATGGACTGGAAAAGTAAAAATAGTAATTTTTGCCACAGACATAAAAAAACCCTAAGCAGACAAAGCAATATTTTGGAAAAAAACTCCAGTAAATTAAAAAAGGAATACTTTTTTTTTTATATATGCTTGAAAATTTTGTCTGCATAAAAAGTGTCTTCTTATCATCCTGTTTCACTCAGCTGTTTCATCTGAGTGCACCTGTGTCAAAATGCCAGTACTTTGCCATGTTTTGCTAAACCTGCAACAGCTGAGTTTTCCACTGTGAGTACTGAATGAAGCTAATGCCAGAAGTGTTATGTTTATTGTATTTCTACTACATCTATGGCATTTCTGGCAATGAATTATCTGATAGGCAAACATCTTTTTGTGGTATAGACAAAGATGCAGCAAAGCTGCTAATTATTTAGTGAGAAGACATAAATTAGACATATACCAATAGCTACTGTGGCCTCATACACAGAGGCAGAGTGACAAGAATTACGAAGCTGAGGGAACTGATGTTTATGAGGTCTGTGTCCCTGAAAAAACAAAAAGCAAATAGAAATCCTAGTGTTTGCCCGAGCCCTATATGACTACAGCACTGTTAATTGGCCCATCCTGAAATAGACAGGAGACTTGGCAGAACCCATGTGAAAACAAGATACTTCTTGATTTGGTATCGTGACTTCCATGTTATAACAATTTTTAAGCAGCTCCAAATGTGAGATGATAATGTTTCCAGAAACCAATCATGCTATATAGCCAATGGAAGCTTTTACACTGAGAATAATGAGGCAAGAAAATCCTAATGTCCTCATTTATCCTGTAGATGAAGTCCACGCTCATGGAGGCAATTACCAGCTTCACCATTTTTATACACTCAGCTCCACTGATGGTCACCACTTCCAGCCCCAATTCCAGCCAGTTGCTACCGTGGCTGATAATCTCTGCATCTAAACATTTCAAAAGTAAGCAGAAACAGTGCACGTAAGGAATATCCTTCTTTAATTTTTGTCATTCAAATGTAATTATTACTTTCTGTTCTTATGAAAAAATGTTCATAAAAATTACTTCAAGAAAAAGAATGTTTTCATTGGATGTGATTTATAAAAAAAAAAAACTTGAGAAGAATAAGTGAAGCAGATTACTATATTCTGCTGTCTATTATCCCTGACCTCAGAAGAAAATTTCACTACCATCAATAGTTTCCAGTTATTTAGGAACCTGCTGGGAAACTAACTGATTTGCACTGTTATCAAAATAGCAGGAGTGGGATGGACTGAGGTTCCTCTGCCACTGGCACCTTTAGCTTAAAGGCCTCCTCACCAGCTTGGCCAGCCTATCACAAAGCTGCTCTTCCCCTCCTCTGACAGAGGGACCTATCAGCCCTCAGCAGACCAGCTTCCTAAAAGCTTGCTCACTTCCCATTTCCAGGTTCCTAAAAGCTTGCTCACTTCCCATTTCCACCAATGTAACTTCTAGAGCAACTCAGCAAAGTTTATCGGTAAACACCAAGTTAAGGAACACAGAAAGCTTTGGTTTTCCCATTTCTTTTGCACGTGGCAAGGATCCAGTTTGCTGTTGAAGGCAGGAGGTAGAACTAGGAGCAATCTCTTCTCTGGTTACTCTTTATTTTGTGGCACCAGAGTACTTTGCAAACACTGTTAAATTTAGGCTTACAAGACTTCTGTCAAATGCTAAATGTTTTTATGTTTCACATAAGAAGACTGATGAAGAGTTACCCAAAGATAAGCAAAAAACCTAAAACAAAATTTGAAACAGAAGTAAGTCTGTAACCAACAGATCACATACGACTTCATTAGAAGAGGATGCTCTGTACTGGGCCTTACTGGAAGGGTTTTGGTGGCGGGGGGCTAGTGGGGTGGGTTATGGTGGCAGGAGGTCCTGTACTGTCCTGTGCCAGCCAGCTACTTCCACCTACCCCTAACACCACTGTAATAAACCCACCATGTGCCAAAATTTCTGCTAGAGAGGCACAAGGTGCCTCTGTCCACAGACATTTAAGAAAGCAGCAGATGTTAAGAGGAGAAGACAAATGGTGGCACTGTTGGGATGTGGTTTGAGATATATTCTCGGAAGGGCCGTGTGCCAGAGCAGACACAGCCCTGCAAGGACTGTGGGCCATGGGTGCGCACCAGAGCAGGACACTGTGGAGGGACTGTCCCACAGTAAATCCACACTGGAGTGGAGGAACACAAGTAAGAAGCAAGGAGCAACAGATGCCTCCCTAGCCTCCTGGACTGCCCCTCACTTCACCGAAGGGACGAGAAGTATCTGAACTTACCAGACTTAAGGTGAGTGGAGACCTGCAGGCAGGAAGAAGTTTTTTACTGAAATAGAGCCCAATGAAGTAAGGTGTTTCTTTGCCAACTGTTTTAATTATCTTTTTTCTCCTCAATACACAGATCAGTAATCAAAAGTTTTGTTAACTGGCAACAAATTCAGTTAATTCTATGAAACAAGACTCTTTTGTTTATGATGTGCTTATAAAGTTATATGGTATATTTAAATCCTACATATTGTAGAATACATTGTCAGAGAAAAGGGATCACAGGAAGGAAGGGGCTATATTTCACATAGCTGTGCTAAGGTTTGAACAACAAATTTATGTGCTGAGGTAGCTGCATAAAGATTCTCACTAAAAAGTATATTTAGATGTTGTGTTTGAAGCTTGACAAGCTGTCAAATACAAAGGCTGAGGGTGGGATGAAGGTAATAGGCACCCCCTTGCCTATGGTGTTTAGCCATTGGAAGAGGCTCAGAAGTGAATTGAGGTGAGCTACTGACAGTGGGAAACAAAGCTGGTCACACAGGGAAATGGCACAAAACAAATACATCTAAAAGCTAAGTATGTTTCCCTACAGCCTCCACATGGAGCTCTCCTGATGCTGCCTTTCCTTCGGCTGAAGAAAAGAAATCCTATGTCTTGTTTTTCCCTAAATTAATCAACTGGACATGTGTTTTTCCCTCGGGACCCCCCGTGACCATGTCAGTTTTCTCTTTTGTCCCCATATAAAACAACTCTATGAAAGACTCAAGAAATTGTCAAGTTAACCTACTGATGGGTATGGGAAAAAGACATGTAGTGTTTTAACCTATAAACACCTCTTTGGCTGCAGAAAGTACAGGTTATGCAACTCTCAGATGGGAGGGAGAATCCTGTTTGAATTATTTTCTTAATTTGATTTTATAACTGCTGCACTGGATTGCAAAAGGCTGATAAAATCTATTTTAAACACATAGTTTGTAAGTCCTGCAGACTAATATTATGATCCATCTACTGCCGACTTCCCTAATTATTCTCCCTTCTTAAAATTATGTTGATAAATCAGTTGTCTTCCCTTTTATTAAAACATGTGGCAGTCTGTTTATTTAATTATCTCTTGCCCCATTTTCTAATTAAGGGAGATAATGCAGGCTCATTTCCTGTCATGGTGAACCTGACCATAGTCCAAAGGTTGTCGTCAACTACATTATAATTCAAGACTATTTGTAATGCCTGCTTTGCTTTGCAACTCCCCCTCATTCTCTGTGCTCAGCTGAAAAGGAAAATATATGCATTTTTTTCTGCATTTCCACACTGCTGACACACACCCAAGTCAAGCATGGGAAGAGGGGAAGGAGGTGAAACATTTATTTGGTATATGGTGAATCCCAGCAAAGTTAATCATACAATGATCCCAAGAATAATTCTGTGAAGGGAGGAATACAAAAGGAAAGCACACACAGATTGGGACACATTCCCATCTTGCTGTGCTGCTGGACTTGAGTAATTTCCTGCACCACTCTGGCCCCAAACCTTCATCTGTCAGTTTGTGCAGGGATATTGATACTGACTAACCGCAGCATTAAACAGTTTTTGTTCCCTCTGTATTCTAAAGCTCTTGGAATAGACTTAAGATCACCTCTATTCCCATCTCTGAGATACTCTGATTTGTATCGTGCTTGTGATTCAGCATTAAATAGTATTTAATAGCTACAGGCTAACCTATCATCACTAGTCTGGCAGAAAAACCCACTTTAACAGGGCTGCCTTCTGTCCCTTAGGACATATTTATATCGTATATTAAATTCTCCTATGCAGTAAAAAACATAGGTACATTTCAGGTCATTAATACATGACAAATGAAGTGTCTTTCAGTGGGCCTTGTAAACTATTGAAAACAAGACAATATATTTCATCTTACTTCATAGATTCTCCTCCAATCAGTGTAAGTATATACAAGAACCACGCCTGCAACAGCTCCAATTCCTGCAGAAATGCAGGCAAACATCACTTTGCCACACTTTCAGAATTGTTTCATGTCAACTGCAACACATGGCCTTGCAATGTACCTTTATGTGAAACAAAACATGATGTGATCCTGGGCACTCTTTCTAGGTGGCACAGGGATTTGGACTACATGATATCCACAGGCGCCAGCCAATACCTCAGCTGTTCTGTGATTCTGTGTAAAGCCAAAAAAATCCCAAAAACCCAGTGATTCTAGCACTTCTTAATAGGCTGTATGATACAGTATATCCCAAACTAACCTAGGGAGAAATGTCTCCCTGATCCTTTTAAAGTTGGCTAAACACCCACAGTGAGGATTTGAACTGCTTTCTTAATTGTCCTTTACTTTTCCTTCACTGCTTATACTTTTTTAATTTTCATTTGCAAGCAACAGCAAAACCAGGGCCTTCCTTCTGGAAACAAGGAAGTGTCTGATTTTGTTACACTGCTAATTATCTGAACTTCTGTCTCACTTCATCTATCTAACTTAGAGTGTGCTCTGGACCCAACATACACAATACCTTCACAAACACCTACTTAAAGACTTAAAAAGCCTCACAATTCACCTTTATATAGATAACTGTTCCCATTACAGGCATTTAAGTGCTTGCTATGAGTTACTGACATGCTGTTACTGACCAGTGAAAACAGAGAGAATAGAATTATATACTAAATATATAGTACAGGATGAAGCAGAAGACGAATGAACTTCTATTTTCAAATGCCAGGATCTTCAATTGTGTATTTTTCCATATGACATCCATTGCACTTTTCTCTTTCTATACAGCCTACTGAGGGTTTCACAAATACTGCAGCAGAAGGGTCTATGCAGAGAGGCAGCTCGTCCCTTTATATTGTCTCTGTTGAACAGCAGACCTTGTTCCTAACAGAAACTCACTGCTACAAGGATGAGAAAGTCTTGGTGAAGGGAGGAGGAAAATTTCCTAGACCTTTTGCCCAGACCCCACACTTACCAAAGGCTCTAGTTCTTTGCGGTCTATGAGGTTGAGCTCTGTCACAAAATAATAAAAATGCTTGTAACAGGTGTTGACGTGGGCCTCAGCCCCCATAAGGATGATACGGTCAAAGTGATGGATGTAGACATGAACAAACACCCGAAAAAGTCGACAGAGTATCTTCTTGCAGATCTGGAGGAAGTTCTTTGGAAAAGGAACACCTATGAATAGAGAAGGCAAGGTTGTCATTACCATCCTATCATGCTCCCAAGTCAAAAGCTTTACAGCCAAGTGCGAGATTGTAACTGCAAACTAGGTTATGAGTTCCTAGACCTCCTTTCCAATCCAGATCTCTTTATGCATACATTTATTTGACAGCTAGCACCAAAGACAGCCAAATAGTTAAATAACTTTAATGATCAAGACCAACAAGTTCTTGAAAAAAAGAACAAGTATATTATAAGTATATATATAATATAGTATATAAGTATATATAGAACAAGTATATTATATCGTATATATATAAAGAACAAGTTCTTTCTTTCCCGTGTGTAATTTAATGAATACATCCAGTATTGTAACATTCAGAAAGGTGATTTTCACTGCAGTGCACACTGACCTATTACCATCCATGGATTTACATCATGTGGTAACAGCCAAAGTGATATATTGAGAGCACTTCTCACATGTTACACACTCTTCCTGCTCATGCCACTCTACAGTGGCATTTCACAGCATCAAGTTTAATAACAAATGTGAAATAATTGACAGAAGGACCCCTTTGCTTTCAACTTCCTCCCAGTTACAAGTATCAGTCTGATGGCTCCTTTAATAGAAAATCCTTTGAAGAGATACAGGAATGGCTCTTTCCAAACACTTTTGAAGTTACAGTACTTTGTAGCTGGAGACTCAAAACCAGCTGCAAGAACATCATTTGCTACTAAACTGTCAGGCAACAATAATGGGACACAAATAACTTCTTCAGAACTGTTCTCCATTAAAGACTGATCTTGCATGGAGTTATGTGACACTAATCTGTCCCCAAAATCTTAAAGTTTCACCTCCTTGTAAAATTGTCTCTCAAACGTAATGACTTTAGTTCCAATGCTTGGAACTTTACTGCTACTCCACTTTGTTGCACAGTTTCCTGACTTTTTTAGTTATTGTGATGGTTTGATATTGGTTGATATTTAGGAAGAAGGAAGAAAACCATTCACAGAAATGGTTTTCCTGAGAGAGGCTCCCGGGAGCTTCCTCTGTGCCTAGAAAATGCCAATAGCTGTCTAGCTCTGAGAATTGACATCTTTGGAAACCATTGAGAAGCTGGGCCTGCCTCTGTGAATATCACATTTTAAAACCCGGGAAGTTCCAAAAGCCCTTTTCAGTTCCAGAAGGTATCGGGAGCTCTGTGGGGCCGGCCCCGCTCTGCCACTGCCCGCATGGCCTGGCCGGGCCGGGCTGGGCCCCAGTGGCTCCCGGG
>VWYI01027283.1:0-65158 GCA_013399455.1 Anthoscopus minutus
TATCAACCAATATCAAACCAACACACAGGGGGACAGCTTGAAATTTTAAAATACATGCAGCAGCAAATTATACTTAACTGTGTTATTTTAGCCACCTATACTCTTCGAGTATAGTCTTGTGTCCACCTGCTGTGCCTCAGCTCCTGCCCTTCTCTCCCAGAGCTGTTCCAGATAATGCAGTACTCTCTGTGTGGTAAGGAGTGTAGGTTAGGGTGGAAAGGGAGCTATGCTCTCCTTTTCCCATTTCTCATTCTTTTGCCTCCCCTGCAAACAAAACCACACATGGAGAATCACTGGTGAAGGAAAAGGGGGTAGAAGGCCCTTGGGAAGAAGTCAGGTATTTGGAATGAGCTGTGAGGATATTTCAGCACCTTTTACACCATCTCTTATAATCAGACTAAAACTGATAGGTAGGGTCTGATTTGATGGAAAAGAGAGAAAAGCACAACATCTGTCCAAATCTCATTGATCCTTTGCCATCCAGCAAAATAAAAGAACACCGTGCTAAGGGGTGTCATAAACGAGGTTCACCTTTTTGGTATAATTTTAAAAGTTTATTAAAAAGACAATTAGGAGACAAAGCAAAAAGTTAAAAACAGCCGGTGCCTTGCATAATTAAACAAAAAGACAAACTAAATAGAAAACTTAACAAACCCAGGCTAGTTTATACATAAAATGAATCACACTTATTGCTCTTTACCCTCTGGATAATTTCTAATTGTTTGGTCTCACAGACCTATTATTCTAACAGTTTCTTAGAACAAAAGCTCTCTCTCTTCATAACAAGAAAGAAAAAGAGAAATCTTGCTTTGCGATGTTTGGAGTGCGATTAAGGCTATCTTTGCCTTGGTCTTATCACCTACTGCTCTTTTATTCACAGCAGTGTTCTTAGCACTGTCCCCCCACTCCTCTCCGCTGCCACAGCAGCCCGGCCAGGACGGGCTCTGTCTCAGCAGCTCGCTCTGCAAGCGGGGTCTCATGGGCAGCCGCCCGTGTCGAGGAGACCCTGGAGGCAGAGCCCGTGCTCCACCTCCCCCTCTGCGCTGTCCCCACACACACACAGGCCTGACACGCTCAGCACACTCAGCCATCACCACCCCCTCCTCTTGCAGGGTCGGCACTCTCGGCTTTGTGCCGGCGGGTGTTAGAGAGGAGCCTCCCGCCCCACTACTGCCGAGGCGGCAGCATTTGGAGATTACAGCGCTGGGCTTTGGCGCTCGGGTGCCTGCCACTTGTCATTGGGTCTGCCAAGTGACCAAGACTACTTGCTTGGTCTGCCACTGGTCACTGAGAGCAGAGATAGGAGCTGCTTTTCTGCTGCCTCTCAGAAAGATGTCGAAGAGCACAGTGAAGTCCCCCTCAATGCACAGTTTCAGACGATCAGTATGGATCTTCGTCAAAGACAAATCTTTCACTGGGAATACTATTATTTCCCAGTATTCTGGAAGAAATTACCCACTCAAAACTTCACTCCACCTTCCTGACACTGCCAGATTCCTTGGCAGATGTTCAGCTGACATGAGGTACTGACACATCCCAACCCTGTCATCAGTTGTCATCATTTTAGATCTAACCCTTCAATTCAACTCTCTGGGAATTTTGTGTTTCAGTTAAACACATCTGGATCAAGCTCTTGCAGGTTCTCTGAGCATTACCTGTGAATAAGCCTGGGACAAGCATCAAATCCTGAGAACAGCCATGCACAGACCATCCCCCCTCTCCAAACTTCACAGCTTTTCTCGAAATCCCAGAATTTAAGCTGAGACACAGACTGCTATGGCAGAAGCCCACAACACATCTTTCCCCCGCAGGTTAATATACCTCTTTCTTCTCACAGCTTCCCAAATGCATGTATCACTCCAATGCATATTCAGAATCAGCAGAAACATTCACCACCTTGTCCCGGTATAGTTCACCGGCTCTCACAAGCGCACACAGTTCCCCTGTCTGAGCTGACCAGGTGGGCGGTAACCTCCCTCCTTTCCTCTAATTGCTTTACCATTCATGACAGAGTTAAATTGTATCCATTCTACCATTCTTGAAGACCTATCAACAAACACATTTTCTGCCTCAGGCCAGGGAGCATCCTATAGATCTTCCCTAGCCCAGGTCTGGAGATCTATCACCTGAATGCAGTCATGGATTTCTTCTCGGCCCCACTCTTCAGAGCCATCTAAACAGGAGAAACAACACTTCTAAATATTCCTGTTCCATTAAACAAGATCATACTGTAATAACCGCACCCTGATAATCCACTTAGAGGCTCTCTCAGTTAAAGTTTTAATTTGGTGTGGAATTAACAATCAGATATCACCTCCTTGTTAGCTTTTGGGCCTCAGCCACCATCAGAGCTGTGGCTGCACAGTGCCCCTAGATTGGAGCTGATGCTACACACCGGAGCTGCTCCACAGCCTACTTGCACATCTGGTCAAGAAAATGCTCATTGAGACAGTCTCATATCAGTGTCCACTTCTGGAATGACAGAATCAAATGAGCCTTCACAAAACCCTGGCATGGAAAATTCGGGTCCCAGTGGAACCTCCCCTATTCTTTCACCACTTGAAGTGGGCACCTGGGACAACCTAATCCACAGCTGGGGCTCCAGGAGTCCCATTCCACTCCTAAGGCTGCTCCACAGCCCCCCAGGGAGGAGCTCTGGGGTGCTTTTCCCCAGGAAAAGCCTTTTACCGCCGCCACCGCGGATCCAAACAACAACAGAAAACAAACAAACCTCTCAAGTGCTTCTGCTTCCCTTCCCCAAGGCTCCGCCCGAGCCACACGCCCACCCACAGCACATAGGGCCTGCTCCCACAGATACTCCAGCTGCCCGACTCTCCCCCAGTACATAACCCGCACACAAAACCTTGGCGGAGCTCTCGCGCAATGCACACAGCGCTGCTCTCCGCAGAGGATTTTTCTGTGCTAGCCTGGGGCGCGTTTCCAATGCCACCCAGCCGCCTCTGCGCCTTGGGCTCACAAACCAAAACCCCCAGCACTGGGATGTGGTGACACCAGTCAGGGATGGGAGCAGGGACAACCGACACCTGGCCCAGTTCTGGGAAGGAGGAAGGGAAAATGGATGCTGGGAGGATGGAGTCCTCTCCCAAAAGTAATCTTAATTTTACTCCAGGACCAGAGCCACTTCCGCGGGGGCGGCGGCAGCCCCTCCGAAAGCCTGGGGCAAAATCCTATCCACAGCTCCTAGACCACGAGTCCCAGCCCCGCTCCGCCACCCCGAGTCCCTGAGACAGAAGCCCACAGCAGGGGGAGGGCAGGGAACTCCATCAGTGTCTCCACCGTAACCCCATCCCCTCCAGTTTGTTCATTTCTCTTTGTCAAGTCCCCACTGCTCACCAAAAACACTTCACATTCCAATATTCTAGACTATGCCAACCTCCCCGCTCTCTTCCTGGGTGCCTCTCCTGAAATATTTCCAAACCCTTTTCTAAGTGAGACCCCTCACTTCCCTTACAGCAAAAGCAGACGCCCCTAGTCCGTTCCCGGGAATCCAACCACACTGAGACACCACATTCCCTTCCCTAATTTACTAAGGGAACAGAAACAGGGATGGACATTATCACCAAGACTGAGTCCCCTGAATAAGGAGGGGCGGAAGCCAAGGCTGATGCTTGAACTACCAAAGGTGCAGATCCGTCCTGGGCCACACGCTGGCTGTGGAGGCTGTACCTGGCTCCACTGGCGCTGGCACGGGCAGAAAGGCCAAAGCTGACGTAGATGGAGTGGCTGCGGCTGGCACAGATAGGAAAGCCAGTGGGAGAATGGGTGGCGACGGGGGAGGCAATGTTCTAAGGGAATCTCAGCTTTCTTCTCCCGCCTCTTGTCCTGCCTCCCAGGACCACACCCCTTCAACCCTAGCCCGTGTCTCCCTGCTCCGATCCATTCCCCAACAACCTGAACACAACCTCCTCCTCGCAACAGAGAAAACCTCTCCTTAACAATATAACACAGTACACTTAAGCCAAACCTAAAATTAACAATCTCTTACGTATACATGCATTCATTCACTTCTATCTCACTCACTCATTCTTACTCACAACAAGACAACAATAATAAGGTACGTTTATTTTCAAGTTAATCTCCGAGGTGCTCTTGGGTCTCATAACCCTCAACCTATACTTTTTGGGGTACCTTTTATCCGTTTCCCAGTGGATTTGTGCAGGGAAAACCTTCCGGGAAGCCGGGAAACCGGCTGCCTTCCTTCGAGGTCTCCCACCCCTTCCTTTTTGCCCTGGAGGAATTGTTCACTCCATTATCATTCACTTTGTCTATTCCTGGCCGTCTTTCTTGTGAAAGAATGGAAACGCAGTACTAAGGACTCCGCACTCACTTTGCAGGATTGGGAACACCCAGCTTGCGTCTCACACACACACTTTCATCCCTCTTTTCCCCCCGAATAATACTCACAAATCCTTTTTCTTCTCCAGGTATTTCGTGCACAAGAACTCTAGGGCTAAATACCGCGGGTTTTTGGAGTCTGTCCCCTTTCCTTTGCTTTATTTGTCTCCTTCTTGTTCACAGGATGTCAGACCTGTCAACCCTTGAGAAGCACTCCAGGAGAAGCAGAGTGAGGCCACCAAACTCGGCGGGAGCCCCCCCGGCTCTGAGTCCCTGGAGGGTCTTGGAGGCGAGGTGTTTATCCCGGACAAAACCCCAGCTGTGATAAACGAGGTTCACCGTTTTGGTATAATTTTTAAAAGTTTAATAAAAAGACAATTAGGAGACAAAGATAAAGCAAAGGGTTAAAAACGGCTGGGTGCCTTGGAACTCTGCCAAGAGCACACCTTCTGCCTCGAAAAGATCCCTTTCTAGATCATTTCTACTATATCAGTCTGTTGCATATTCATAGACTTTTATGCATATTCAAACTTTTCTACTTACTAGCTTAAGTTCTTCTAGGAACTATTTAGCATGGCCACTCCTTGGGCCTGCCTTTTTAGAACATGCGTGTTTCTTGGCTTGTGGTTTTAATCCTCTTCTTATCAAGTTTTGATTTGGGCTTTGGGCCACTCATTCTGCAGCTGGTAGGTAACAATACTTGGTGTGTCAGCAGCAGGGCCCCATCATCTGTTCACTGAATGTTATCTCAGCCAAGCGGACAGTTTGAGCATAACTATCAGCTATTCCATTACTATGTCTAAGTTTAGTTAACATAAAAACTATAGCAAAATCACAATATATATATATATGACACTCATTCAAATATTTTGCAAAAAGCCAATATTGTAATATATATTTTTAATAGGTGTGGAGGTGTTGAGATATTTGTGTGCTTGATATCAGAAAAAGTGAACATTCCCCTCTACTTCAACAGGGAAAATAATTGGAAAAAAAAAGTCTTGCCAAAAGTTAAAAGACAAAAGGCTCTAAATTTCTTTTTGATTTTTCTGAAGTCCTGAAACCACAGCAGAAGACTATACAAGAAAAACCCCAGAAAACCAAAACCGAAACAAAACCTCACCCAACAACAGCAACCAAACCAAACCATGGCCCAAGAAAACCCCAACCAAAGTCAGAAAAAAGACTTTCTAAGTTAACATGACAATGTTTATGAACACAAATCATAACAGTCCTTACAGAGCCCAAATAAGAAAACCTTAAATTGAAAACAACTAGTGGCATAAAGAAGTCAATAACAGAGGCTACTGATGTGCTAAACACCTACATAAGGTCAAATGCACAATAAAGCAAGAAATACCCCCTCAGCCAGTACCAAACTGTAGAGAGAACTAATTATTAACATACCTATGAAGTTAGGAAAGAGCAGTTTAATTACAGATTTTTGTAAAATCTCTCATGTGACACATCTTTCAATTTTGTTGCTTAGTTGTGCAAGCATAACTTTAATTAATATTCTTTAGATGCCTCCTTGTTAAACAAGAAATTGAAACACCACAAGTAAGCACAGCTCTAAATGACACTATTAGCTGTGCTGCAATTATGCTAATAGGCATTGCTGCACATTTATCAACATTGTAAATCTTCCCAACATTTTGGAAACAAAAGGAATGAAATAGAGTTGTTTGTGATTGCTCCATCATGGCAGTCATTTGTGTTCAAAAAAGTAAGAGTGAGAACTTGGTTTGTGTTCAGATCTTAAAGGAGGGGTTGTAATTTTTTTAGTTTGCAATGCCAAAGATACTACCCACGTGAGATGAGATACTGCCAGTTTTTCTAGTTCCTCACAAGGCTGATGTTGAGCTGGACTATCTCATCAAGAGTAAGTACTATTAGACTTATTTCAAAGCCACCACTTCTGTCACTGTCACTTCTCTTCCAGCCGCACACCAACGGTGCTGCAGGCAAGAGGTGGTGCGTACACACACACACACACACACACACACACTCAAAATCAACAGTCAAAGAAGTATGCAAAATCATGTTAGATCTGTTAAGAAAAACCAAAACCCAAAAAACCCCAAAATCTCTGCCCATCAGCAAAGGTCACTGTCATGAGCTTCATTATAACTGACAACTCATTGACTTCCAGTATTAAAAAAACCCATTCCCCAAAAAAAGAGCAACACATGCAGACAATACCATACATTAATTTCATGAGATTCCTTAATGCAATGGAAATGTTTTAGAGTTTACCACATGTGTAGATGTACAAATTTCATCCATGTGCTTTTTAAATTTTGAGTACAATTAAGATGACGTTGAGATTGTTCAAATTACAGTGTAGCCATCCTGGTAAGATTAACCTTTCTTTGAAAATAAACAGCCCTGACTTCACCTGCTATTTTTAAACAAACTGTAATGAACATTTGTACACCTGTTGTGTGTCTGCCTTCAAAAAGTAACTACAAAAATAGTGACATGTGAAGAGCAAAGCTCTTTCAAATCGTGCCCAGCCACAAACCAGTGAATATTTGGTAACAGCAACATGGCATGCAGATAGCATATCAGACTCTGCTTGTGTTCAGTTTAAAACAAGCCCTTTGATCAATAAAATTAACCCATGTAAAAAAACCCAAAAAACCAACGACAACAAAAAGAATCCCTGCATGTGGAGTCAACTGCTGATACTCATTACAGAAATCCTCGAAGAACAGAGATTCTGTAACAAGCAGGACTCTGACAGAAAAAAAATCCAGAATAAGTAAAATGCTTTTAGATTTTATTTCTTTGCTGCTATGACTGAAAAGGCTCAACCAAAAGGTAAAAATATTTTTTTAAATATGTAAAATACATGTTTGTATAAAAAATAATGCACAAACACTATTACACACACAGATCCTTCCCTTTTCAAAACTTTGGGTTCTCCTCCCTCTCAGCAACAAGGTTCTTCCCTGGCCCTTTCATGAAGTTCACTCCTCACCTCACAATACTGCAACCAGAGGGAGAAAGAGCAAGGAAAGACTCTTTTGGTAAACTTACTTCCTTCACTTATTGGCACAGCAGCTAAGCCACCTGACTTACAGAATTACAGAATTAATTAGGTTGGAAAAGATTATCAGGACTTCTTCGTGCTGCTGCTATTCTTAGAGCAAAAAGGGACTTTTAGAATTTGGATATAGACTGTCAATGAAAGATAGGTATAAATCTGAAAAAGAGGGGTTTTTTTAAAGCAAGACCTAATACTTTTTCTATTTTAAGTACATGGGCAGTTTTATCCCTTAAATAACAGTTCTAGTTGGGTTGCAGATATAAACAGGTATAATCTATCTTCCTCTACACCCAAATTTCATACATTGATGCCTCTACTATGGCATCTTTATCTGATTTTCATGGTTTTCTTGCCTTTCTTATGCTGGTATGTTTCTCCTCAGTTGTGGTCTGGACCAATTTTCCCCACAGTGTTTAGATACTTAAATAGTCATGAAAGACTTCGAAAAACATTTTGACAATTAACATTGACAAATATCTACTTTCCGGTAACTATATTATTAGAATAGATAGGACATACAGAGGCTACCAACACAGCTTTTATTGCAAAAATGGTGGGCTCTCATGTGTGCTGTGGCCTATGGTTGTTTTGTGCCAAAGGTATTTCCTGAGCCTTTGGTTTTAGACATGAATATGTCTTTTGTATTAGCCTATAGTCACTGCTTTGGAGTTACTGCTTTTTATACATCATCTGAATTCCTTTCTGCAGTTGTGATTATTCTGAATCACAGCAGAGATTTGCTACATTAAAAAGACCTCCCGCTCACTCACAAAAAACAGCAGCTTTTATAAAAGTAATTGGTTTTCAACCCTCCTTTAATTAAAGAGAGTAGTTGGGAGAAAAATCATGTCAGAAAGACATAGGAAATCACAGTAAGACTTTACCAAAGAACTAAGTGTCCTAGAGAAAATGTAGTAGCATTTATTCAGATCATTATGATGCAGGGGAGATAAAAACTGATGAGAGAAAATTTTCACATTGTGTGCATAGAATGGATAATTTTAAATAATTTTGTTTTTAAATTTTGTTTGGATTTTTTAAAGCAGAATGACATCCCAGTGACAGAACAATAACTGCTCACTTAATTTCAAGTTTCCATCTTTATACACAATGTACCTGCAAGAGGAAAATCTTAAGATCTTAGAGCTATCCATTGGAAATTTATCACTTAACTTAAAATGTTCTTGGCAGCCAATGTTTTCTGATGCTTGATTGCAGACTTTAAAGATAGCCCTTCTCCTGGTACACCAAATGCTCTACCAAAAATACAGACCACAGATACCAAAAAACTGGGGTAAACAGTCATACTCACAGTGAGATACAGCACAACTGCCATAGTACTGAATCTTTACATCACAATCCTAAATATCATCCTATTCGTTTTACACAGAGGAAACAATCCCACCAAAACTTTAAAACTAAATTTTTGCTTCAACTCTTGATATTTTTAAGCAAACCACTTTTTCAGAGCGTGTTGGTGCTTCCCTGGTACTGGCCACAGGATCTGTGTCCCAGAATCTAAGCCGAGAACTGGAACTTGGGGGCCAGCTGCACCCCATGGTGTATGAGGGGATCAGAGGCTAAATCCTAGTCCTGGTTAGCTCCTTCACTTTTTTACTTCTTTTTCAAAAGTTCAAGGGCTAAGTCTATTTTGTGCTTCCTCATATTGGGCTGTCAGGGAGTAGAGCTAAAGGCAAAAATATCTTAAGAATAATCACTTCTTTCATTTATGGAACAAAAAATATAGTTAAAATACAAGGAGTGTTTTTTGAATTTAATTCCTAAACTTATATTTACATAATTGAGTGGAAATCAGATTTTGAAAAAGTTCTTGGAACTTTCCCTTACTTAACGAGGACAGTGGTACCTTGAATATTAAATTCTGCTCCTCAAAAGATCCTAAATGGAGTTGTGTGCCTGGAGAATTTGAACCCTGTTACACATAATGGCATTTCAAATGCTGCTTTATGCCTAACTGGAGATTAGGGAGCTTAACTCTAAACACCATTTGGGTTTCAATTATGATTAGTTTTTAAAATATAATTTAATATGCACTCCATGATTTATAGGTATTACTATGAAGATCACCTCATCAGAGGGTTGAATCACTGTTTTGAAATTCAATTAACTCCAGACTCTGAGGTACACCAGCAGGCCAGTCTGAGGCATCTCCAAAGTCCCAGGTGTGCATCCTTCACCTCTAACACATAATGGAAACAAAAAAACCCTTAACATTTCAGCTAGTCTGCATAGTTTATAATTGTGCAAAAATCAGAATGAGTGCACAGAAGCAAGTAGTGATTCCTTCCTCTAAAGTATATTCCCCGAAAGGCACATAGAAATACGAAAACTTTCATATTTTAATGTCTGGTAGGAATTAAGGGAAAATACGGCATATTAATATTTTCCTCCTCTTCTGGCCTTCTGATTAAAACAATCAAGCTGTCTGGGCTTGTGCAAGCCCCCTCTTCCCCCCCGCCCAGGGTAAGCCCAGGCCCTCAAACAGCATTTATTAAAATGCTTATTAGGATTGGCCTTTCTGAAAATGTGATGCACATTTTCTTTTTTATTTCAGTGCAGATATAGCTCACCAGGAAAGGGCTTGGCAATAATGAAAGATCCTGGGAGAATTTTCCAGAGCAAATTATGATGATTAATACAAGCGATAGCTTTATAACTGCAGGAAAACTTTTGAGAGTCTCCATTTTAGCAACTTGATGCCTTATGGTCTAAATTGTACAGGATTTTTTCTATTCCATTTTAGCATATTAAATATTTCGTGTGTGCGCGCAGCAGATTACACAAAAGTTCACTTCAGCTAACCTGCTTCTTAAAAAAATCTGAAGCAAACATAGATCATCCCTTTCAAATAAAACACGGAAATTTTCTTTTCTAGACTATCTAGAAAGAAAACCATTGGCATCAGAACAGTCTAGCTCTGTTTACCTAACAACGAGATGGCAAAAACCTTTCAACTGGTCATGCATCCAATACCTGTTCTCCTCCCACTTTAACTACTGAAAATTAATATCAGGGCTGTGGAACCATAAACATATTCTGGAAAACTTCAAATGTCAAAGACATTATGCTCTCAACAGCTTTTCTTTGTATCCCACTCTGCACCTTCTCAGGCTGAGAGCTGAACTCAAAATTTTTGTTCAGTTAAGGCAAAAAGCCAGAAACCTCATTGCCTGGGATTTGGTTTATCTACACCCAATCAACACAATGTTTTTGTGGAACACTAATTGCTAGACAAGCACCCTTTTTTGTGGTCATGGGCCATATCAGTATCCCCAAGTAATACAACAAACAAGAAATGAACATTTATGAAGCAATTTGGTGCAATACACAGAGATCAAGAGCAGATGTAGGAAATGTGGAGGCTAATTTCCAAATTTAAGTTCACCTGTGGATAGTTCTGAGCTTCTTAAGAACTACAGGTATGAAATATTTCAACAGATGAAGTGACACTATTGCTGTCCAAATTGCACACTTATGTTGTATGGCAATACCTTCTCCTTGAGCAAATAAACACCCATTCACTTTTCATGACACAAACCTCTATATCTAAGGAGAGAATGGAACTTCTGTCCATGGCTGCTAAGATTCCAAAGTACTTTTACAAGAGTACTACTTATATATACACACACATGTATATAATAACACACATAAAAATTTACTGCTGCAGTAATAGCTCAACTGAAATTTCAGTGATAAAAATCTTGTGTGGCTCATAGAGCACTGTGAAAGCTACAGAGATGCCCATCACTCCCTAATCAGCTACAAGAAGTGATGATTTCTAAATTACTTAATCAAAACAGCCATACTGTAATTAGTCTGTACTCCCTTAAGTGTGGCACTATGTTGCAACTGCCTTACATGAATGGATTGTTATTATTTTTTTACATAAATACAAATGTCAGTAAAGAAAAAAGGCTAATGATCGTATTTTCATATTTTTCAATGTCACATTACAAAGTTTTAGTGGAACAGAGCAGCTGTGTTTGCACCTGCACTTAATGAGGTAATAGTGATAATATCACTATTTTTACCTTTATATTTACCAGATAAAGAAGTGTTCAAGTCACACCATGGAATGATACCAAATTACTTCTCAAGTTAATCTTCGTGCACAAGGCACCAAGTTTTCTTCTGATTTTTAAGAGCAAGATGTTGTGTATTTGTAAAAGACATTTTGCACATATATATTTGCAATTTACAATGACTCATACAGCAATGACAATGTATCTGCAACTGGTAACATAAAGTATGAGTGAAACAAGAAAAAAGTACCTATTTGAAAAAAGAACACTTAACAAGCAACACTGTCAAGCTACTTTTGTACCAGTACCTACTGGAGTTTCCACCAGCTTGCCTCCAAGTAGAGTGTCCTCACAAAGGTAGTAACTGAAAGTGACACAGGGCTGATATCAGTTTCACTTGCTTTATACCACCTAGAACTTTAGCAGTCACAGTTTCAATTTTATATTCACATCCTTAGACCATCCAAGATCTGCACTGTGAAGCTCCTGGTGAAATCGAGATGTATCATCAAAACATCACACCTCTGATTCTGAATATACCATGGACAACATGTTAGTATGGAAAATGTAATACTGGAATATTACTGGGGAGAAAACTGCTTAGAAATCTAATTAAAGAGAAATTGTAGACTTCTATTTATAAAACGTTACACTGTCTGTACAGTGTGGAAACTCCTGTTTTCCTTAACAAAACAAAGGGGAAAGGCCTAGAAATTAAGAGTGGCTTCTCAATCATAATGGCAAATAATGTTGTGAATCCTGCCAAATTTTAAATGAAGAGTAAGTGTAATCTGTAAAGGACTGATACCAGCAAATCTAGAGCAAACCTACATTCTACCAGTAGCTCAGCAAGAGAGGCCAGTCTAGGAGACTGATTTTTTATCAGGCTCCCAGAAGAGTGGGAATTCACATTATTTGGCTTCTTGGTGCAGGGTTTTAAATCAGAGATTCATGTTAAAAATTGCTCTAGCTGTACATTTGTTTTTTGAGAGGTACTAGGAGGTAATCTACAATTCTGACAAAATGTGGTTGGTATTGAGGCACTTTCCGAGACACACTGACATCCATTTGCTGCTTCACAGGACAGAGTTTACACATCAAAACCAAACAACTTGATTTATTTAAAATTCACCTCAAAATGTATTGTGTTTAGTTTCTTTTCTAAAATGAACATTCCAAGCATCAAAATATTACTAATTTTAAAAGAACCTTTGTTAAGAACAAGGTAATTTACATAGTATAGATTGTGGCTGTGAGGGGAGAGAAACAATCGATGGTAGATTAGGCACAGTACAAAGGCCAACATGCCAGAAAACAATGCAGCTTTATGCTCAACTTTTAAATGATCTGGAAAAAATAAAACAATTGGGCAGGAAAATGAAACCAACCACTTACTTGAGGGCATATGTATAAAACAAAAGTGTTAGTAAGTTTTCTATCTATACCTAACTCATTCACGCATTTAAAGAATTCTATCTTCTTCCAAATAACAAAAATATTTCTAAACCACGGCAGATTATTATTTTGAACTGGCATACTAAAATAAAGGATCACAGTATGCAGAGCTTAAAATCCTGTACCAGGAAAGAGCAACAAGTGGTTTACAAGGGGATCATTTAGGTATATTATCTGATTTTTAAAAAGAGAGATATAAAATATCAGTTGCATAGGGATTTAAATATAAGGCCAAGCAGGAGATGAAAGTAAAATAGAGCCCATAAGAAGGGCACTATGGTGTTAAAACATAGTATTTCCATTTCAATTAATGTCTAATTTAAAATCACAGTATTTTGCTAGTACTACAAAAAGTGAATGTCAAATTGTCCCATTAATCTTGATCTGAAAACTGATATTAGAAATTCTAAACAGTACAAAACTAAAGCTCATTGTCTAAACCTGATCAGTGTATTAGCACAACAGTGCTTGGTGCGTACCTGATTTATATACTCTACCTTCTGTAAATAATATAAAGGTTATTTCTAGTTAATAAGTGTGAGATCACAATATTACTGCATGCCATCAGTGGTTTGCAGGCTTAATTGACATTTAATTATCAGTCTTTGAAAGTGGAAGATCCTACCCTGCAGAATCTTCACCCATTGAACATAGAATACTGTCATTATTAAAACACAATAGAAATTCCACTACTAACAACTAACATATAAGCCAGGATTTTAGGCCTAAACCCAGTACGGTTCATTATTATTAACTCACAGCAATTTTTTGTTAGGAAAGTAACCTTAGACTTCCATAGAATATTGTGTGTATTAAATAAACAAGTTTGTAACTAATGGTTTCTCTTGGCATTTCAAGTAGATTATTCAATTGTGAAAGTATTTCTACAAAATCAATTTTGAGTTGTTAAAATGAAGTTCAAATATTAATTTCCATAGCTACATGTAGCTTAATTAACCTAAAATTGTAAGGAATAGTAATGTAAAGAAAAAAGAATTCTTGAGATTAATTAGGCATTAAGGTACACTAACTGGGAATACCTGAACCAACATTGTAACTGAAAAAGTGCATAAACACAGTGATACTACAAATGTATTAACTACAGAACAAAAGATTTTCTGAAAGCTAAGTGATATTATTTTACATATTATTTACAGGCTGTGATTTTTCCAGACACCACAGACCCAATTCATGATCTTAAAGTTCCTTTGATATATTCTAAGTGTCCTTTGGCTTCCATCCTATTCATCGAGGAACTGATTCCCACCCCAGAGAATCAGCCAAACAACACTGCCATTGTGGTTCTGTGATTTTTCAAAATTCACTTTGTTCTTTGAAGACAAGGCAGTTTTTTCACTTCATGCTTTTCGTGGGTGTATCAGACTCTGTAGATTGTCTGCCATCAGTCCACGCCTCCCGTGTGCTCTTCAGGGCCAGTGTTTTCTGCTGGTCCACCACAACGTAATCAACTCTCTCGTCTGCCACGCTGCTTCCCGAGCCACTGCTCTTTTTCTGGGAACAGTGAGAAATAAGTTCAAGTAAATTAACAACAAAAAAGCAAATAGGTGTCCCAAACAGATACAGACAACCTTTGGTTTCTCTGAGAGGTCCAACAATGTCTCTCAACTGATCATTTGAGAAATGACCATTAAGATGATCTTGCTGAAGTCCATTTTGAACTCCTGATGGCAGAACTGCAAGAGCTGAACATCTGCTTACCTTACGAGGCGGGGTAGACTTTCCTGAATCTAGGTCCAGATCTAAATATTCCACTTGTTTATCTCCTTTAGGTTTTACCATAGGGCTGCTTCCTCCATCAAGGCTGTTGCTTCCAAACAAATTCTGAAATCATAATATAAACCACCTTAGCTACAAATGTGCAAACTAGTGGTACACATTATCAAATATGCTTACTATAAACTGTAAAATGTAAAAGGTTAAGGAAATGACTACGACTCTTGCAATCACTTGCAAAGATTTTATTGACCCTGTATGGCAAGGGGATTCTAAATCAAAACTGGGACAGAGTCAAAAGCCAATGGGAGGAAAAAACCCGAAAACTACGCGCCCCCCAAATTTAAGGTTGCCACTAAACCATATGTGCCTTATACTTAATGTCCCCTTCATACCATGAAATAAGAACAGAGCGTGTTTTGTTCATTTTAAATGTAGTTGTTACATCTTAAATTTAACATTATTTAAGCACAAACTTTTTTATTTCCTTAAATTTTTGTTTAATACCTACAATAATTTCTGCTTTACAGTAGTGGCAAAGCTAAAAATGAAACTTTTACATTTCATTCAAAAGTCATAATGATAAAGCTGAAAATCCATGAATATTGTTCAATTGACAAGATCAAAATATTAAAACTTAGGGAAATTTTTGTAGGGCTGCCTGAACTGAAGTTGCATTGTATATACCTAAATTTCAATTAGCCCAGACTTTTACAACCTCACCTCCTCTGTCCTCTCCCAGCCTGATCCCTCCCTCTTAACAGGTGTTATAGGAACAGTACAATAGAAGGACTCTTCTCTAGAAGATAAAGAAAAAACAGGAAGACAGAGGGCAGCAGTCAGCAAAAAAATGAAGAGGAAAGCAGAAGGAAAGACAGAAGGTGTAAGGCTGAGAACAACTTGTAAGAAAAAGCAGAATATTGCTGATTTTATTAAATAAAACATAAGTATGACATGTCCAAACAAGATGCTTCAAAGCTGATGACAGAAAAAGATGAAAAAATATTGACTCCGTGCTAGGATAGAGTTGGAACAAGTAAAATTTCTCAAAAAGTCAGATTTTAAAACAAAGACTGTGAGATATCTGGAAATTTTCTGGTGCTTTAGGAAAGAAAATATTTTATGTGCTAAAGCCAAATGGGCTGGGCTTTTTAAATTGAAGTTATCCATTATATCTCTATTGTCCAACTCATTTAATATTATGTGGTAACAAGGACAAACACAAACAACTGATATGAAGTTTATTTCTGTTGCTCAAACATATTAAACATACAAAAATCAGATTCTATATCAATGTTTCCAGCATAAATTTAAAAAGCAGTTACTCTTTAAATAAAAAAACTAATCTGTTATTTCAAACAAACTAGGCAGGAAGAACATATGCATTAGGAAATAGAAAATTTAAATACACACAAATGAAACAGAAAGAAAATCTATAGAATAACCTTAAAATAGGACTGGTGCAAGCAAACAGAAGATATTAATGAGCTGGGGCATTAATTGTACCATCTTGGTATGGAAATTAAGCCTTTGGAACAGCCTTAAGAACCAACAGAAATGCCTGGGTTGAACTGTGATTCCGTGCGGGGATATCCCTGGTGTAAAATGGGATGTTTCTTGCCGTCTGTGAAATGGGAAATTACCCATTACTTACCAATGGCCCTTGCAAGAGAGGGGCTAAGATTTAACATCAGCAGCTCCCCTGTGCTTGGTGCCTTTCCCCTAGGAAGCATAGCAGGCACGGCACAATTCACAGCTTGAGACACTCTGCAGGCTCTGGAGCCTGCGCCCTACCAGCTCCCGTGGGGAATGGCATGAGGGGGACCTGGGCTGCAGCATCCAGAGGCAGTAGCGGTGAGGTGGGGGGCAGGGACACTGGAGGAGACTGGGAGGGGATCTGAGCAGCAGGGGACAGGGAAGCAAACAGTGTTGTGAGAGGAGAGTCCAGGGACAGTAAGATGGGCCAGCACATGCCATATAAGAAGGTAGATACACAAACATAACAAAAAAGGTGCTAGACAGGTCCTCTCCAAAGAAGGTCTTACAGAAATGATTTAAAGACAAAAAATGCTGCTGTATTCCCTACTAAGAACCCAAACATGTGAGCACACTGAACTGACTGGATGGGGCTTTGAATAACTCGGTCTAGTGGAGTGTCCCTGTCCATGGCATGGGAGGTTGGAACAAGACGATCTTTAAGATCCTTTCCAATCCAAACCATTCCATGATTCTATGCTGGACAAAAAGCTGAGCTCAAGATACAGGCTTCCTTCAGTGTTTTATGCATATTCTAAACCACATTTTAGTTTAGGCTTAGGTCTACTGCTATTGTCTTCCTCAAAACTACTGCTATTGCATCTTTTCTCTCTCTCCTTCCCCTCACCAAAGAAAAACCACAGTGTGCATCATCAAATTTTCCTAACTAGCTGCACTCCATGCTGAGACTCTGAAGCTTCATCTGAGAAAATTCTCCCAAAGAGGAAAAAATACAGACACTCAATACACAAATACTCCTTCTATCCTCTTTGAAAGAAGCTTAATAAAATACACATGGTTCAGTTTTCATAGAATGTATACAATATATATCAACTCCTTTTTCCCCTGTTCCTTCTACATTTCCTGGAAGATGTCCTTTTAGTACAGTTTCTTTTAAGCATGTCTCAGAGATCCTAGGACAGTTTATTTTCCTTGATGTCATAATACTGAACTGGTGCACAGCCCAATGACAAGCAGTTACAAAGAGGGGACAGATTCTAGGAAATATGTAGAAAAAGAAAAGTCATATCTTGAACTGTTTTATATAGTAGATATGTATATCAACCATTCCCTTTATGCGCTTAACTTCTTCAGTGAAATCCCGCCAAAATTACAGGTCTATGGACATTTTTTTACCATTCTGTTGATCTAGAAGTATAAAAGGTGCGATGTTGAGTGAAGGATCTGTGTTTGCATGATTTAAAAGTAAGGACTGCACAGGAAGAGAGTAGTTAAGATGTAGATTTTACATACTGGGTCTTCAGTGGACTGATTTGGGTTCATGGATACATAATTCTCTTCACTGTCGTGCGAGTCACTGCTGGAAGTTGTGCTATGAACTGAATCCGGTCTGGGAGACACGGGAAACCTGGAGGAGCTAATTACCAGGAATTATTTTACAAACAATACATCTCAAATATCTTAAACCTCCTGGTAAACAACAAAAATAAGCATAATAGAGCTGAAATTTTCATTCAAGTTTACTAGAGTGTCACTTTTTTTGTTATATACAGTCCCTTATATTTAATATCACAAAACAAAATTTCACACGGACATACTTTATTTCAGTGCACAGATACACAAACAGACTCACACTCTTCCAAAGGAAACTTCAAGCTACAAACAAACTAAAATATATGATACAGATGTACACACATTTATTAACACTTTAGCCAGCAAAAATTATTAATCTGAATGAGTAAAAGCCAAGAAACTTACTCTCGTGCAAAGCTTCTGGTGATAGGAGATCTAACTGGAGCTTGTAATTCTTCCCATTCAGGCAGAGGTTTTATTTCTAGTGGAGCTGGTTTTGCTATGTAAGAAATGGACAATTTTAAAGCACAGAACATTTCTAAACTTAAGTTTAATGGCTTTTCAAAGCCTAAATACAGAAAAAATCTATCTTTCAAATAGTAAATAGTGGTAAGAAAAGGGAGACACTTCCCATTTTCAGAAAGACATTATATATTAACTTATGTTTTTAATCTTTTCAGGTAATGAGAAGAAATATAAATTAAAAAAATTAAAATATAAAATTTAAAAAATCCACTGCAATTTCAGAATTTTGCAGCATATACTTGTAGGTACTAATTCTGTTTTGAAAAGAGATTCTGAAAGTGGCACCATCATATTCTGTCCTCATTCTGCTTTAATGACTCGTTGAGCCGGCAAGCCCAGGACAGGGCTGATGGTCTGTTTCAGCAGAGCCAACTTTGAGGACTTTTCTTGGCTCAGGGCCAGTTGTTAATATGCAAACTCTGTCCTCATTGTGTGCATATGCCCTTACTGTTGAGATTTCACAGGTCCAGAAGCAGTCAGAACCTGCAGCTAAGACTAAGTCTGCAAAAATGAGAAATGAGCCAACAACAGGAAGAGCTTGGCTCACTTCAGTGCTCATCCATAGTCAAGCCAAGCAATGTGCCACTCATGACAGCTAACATTGTTCTCAAAAAAGGTGACATTTTTAATTCCATTTTCAGAACAGAACCATGAGTAGGCTATTAGTAAGAAAGACATTATCCCTCCCTCCCGCTTATGGTGTCTCATCCCTCCTAAACAGAAAAAAAGTAAACTATAAAAAGGCTTGTGGAAAAAAAAAAATACAGAGTCAAACTGTTGTCAACTTTATCCTCCCTAAAACTCTTTTTAGAAAACAAAATACAATGTCATAATAAAAACAGCCTTTCTCTCCTTGTGCGCCCTCCCACCATGAATTTTCTGCCTCTTGGCAGGTTTATTAAGGTCAAGTTTCAGGCGTGTAGTGACAGAACTGAAATGATACTAAAGCATAACTGACATAAATTGATCAGCTTGGCTTAAGTCCTCTGTAAAGGTCTGAGTCTACCTGGCAGTAATAAACAGTGGGCAAGATACTGCTGCAGCAGAGACAGAGTCAGGACTTCAACCAAAGCCCACCTAGAACAGCAGAAGTATTTAATCCAGTTGCAATGGACTTTAAAACCCAAAGGTAATCAGTGATATTTCTCTGAGATTTTTAGTGTTGTTCATTATTTTCTTAGCTTCTTGTGACTATGTAAGGCACCAACTCAGCATCTTCAATAAAGTCCATCAAATTAATTGCAATCCTCTTTAAGGTGCATAAGTAGATGTCTGTACTACATTTCAGGAGACCTAAGTGAACTGTGATTTCACATTCTTGCCTAACAAAAGTTTCAAGTAACTTACAAGTTACTATGCACAATTTACAAGTTATTATATACTTGCTTCTAAATCAAAAGACAAAAGTCAATCCAAAATATAAACAGCTACAACTTAAGAGATCAGGACATTCATGTTAATATCAAAGAAAAGTTTCCATGCACTGCTCAAACCAGATAGTCTTTAATTCCTTATACAGGAAACTGGTTGCTTGGCATGGAAAATGCATTCATGACTTTAGACTATAGCAGAAAAGAATATGCCAGAGTTAAAGTTATTCTAAAATAACAGTTTTCTTAATTTTTGCTTCATTTAGTTTTATAAAGCTCCATATATATATAGTGCTAAAGTACATACCCTTTCTTCTTGTAGTAAAGTCACCTATGGTTTGTGAATCAGTTCGCTCTAAACCATGTGGTTTAGGTCTTAAAATTTTAGGACTTTGACCTAATTGGCAAAAAGAAGACTCTCTTAATAATATTCTATTTTTAAGTAGAAAACCGGAATTTTGTAAATAAACATCCCAAACCCCTGCAGAAAGGTTAATGCCATAAACATAAGCAAGCTGCTGAAGGAGATTTTAAAGTCTAGCTAGTGGTCACACTAAGTGCTTAAGCACCAAATCAGAAACAAAGAAAACACTGCATGCAAGTAATAAATATACCAGAGGCAAGCAGAAAAAGTTTAGAAAATGGCTAAAAAGTGCATCAACAAATATTGCAACTGATAATTACTACTAACTGGTTTCACTGAAAAAAATTAAAAATACATATTTGAGACATGAACGGAGAACAGTCATGTTTCAGATACTTATTGAAGTACCTTCAGAGAAATTAAATCCTCCTTAGTCACAAAATTACTTTGGAAATAACGACTCTTGGGAATCTCCACTCCTGTGGTGTTCTTGAGAGGTCTTCTCTCACTGGAGATGGTCCAAGAATCTTTTTTAATAGTGTATTTTTTAAACTTGTTCCCCAGAGGTATCCATCTGTCTGTACCAAACTTCACCACTCTGACCCTCCAGACGCAGTGGGATTTTCTTCCTAAATTTTCAGCCTGCATACTGCCACTCTAACAAGGCACAACCCGACCTCCACCAGAAATGACCTTGGCATGAAAACACCAATCATCTCCCTACAGACAGCAGTGCAAATCCCCTCCCAACAAGGATGTTCGTTAGCCAACTTGACCAAACTCTGCAAGTGTTTCAGGTCATACTATCTATTTTAAATAAACACGATCAATAATGTGTTGTAGCCCTAACATTTCAGTAAAGACTATCAGATAAGGTGTTAATATTAAAAAAGGCAAGTGTCTTCAAGTGGTACACCAAGAAGCCATATGAATACATCAAATGAAAAGTTTAAGTCTGATTTTAGAAAGCTGCCCTACAGCACAAAATGGAAAAGGACTGGTACAGACTCAGGTGTGCGCTGCTACTCCCAGCAATGACTGAGAATGCTTTGTAAAAAATAAACTTGTCAACAAACACCAGAAGTTTGCAAATCTCTGCACCAAGGGTTTTGCATATGAAGTGCTTTATTACTGTTATCACTGAAGTATTGGGAATAATCAAGTAACAACAAGAAAGGTAAACACAGAGGTTTTGTACTGTATCTTAACTTCAAAATAGTGCTTCTGAGAGACAATGAAGGTAAGATAAAATTTATTTATTCATTAGTAGTGCTGTATAGCAACTTCATTAAAAAGAAATGGACATGAAATTACTTTTACACAGACAGTTCTTTTCCAATCTCAAAATCAGATGCTCCCTTAAATGGCTCAATGTGCTGATGAAACAGGTGAACAGTTGGGCAATGCTGACCAAAGAAACAGATTGTGAAGTGGAACACGAAGTATTTCTGACTAGAGCCAAGTCAAAAGCACAAGCCAACATGTTGGTGTACTCAATTATGAGCTGACCCAATATTCTTAAGTCCTTGCCTATAACTGTCTGATAAAAGCCTGCCTATTTAAAAAGATTTAAAAATCTTAAAATTGAACGAATGTAGAAGTTCAAATCCAAACACTTTTTATTAATTACAATTCGATGCTGAATATCATTACCTGAACAACTCTGTATTTCAGTTTTATAATGTGATTTAAAAGAAATCTGGCCCAATGCAACTCAAGTTAATATGCACTGACATAGAAGCAGAGATCATAACTACAGTGAGAAAACTAGCAGAGGTAACAGAGTTGATGAAGTTATTTAAGCAGCCTGCCCTTAATAACCTGTGCTCTTATAACCAAACAGACTAAAGTGCCTGAAACCCATAATACAGAGATAAGCTCAAGGAACTCAGGGCTGTGACTCACTATTTCTCCTTCTGTTAATGATGCTATGTGGTATAGCACAGCCAACCTTCCTGAACTGGGATTAGCTCCATTTGTAAAATGTTGATATTATGTAACTGCCTGCTTCACCTTTAATTTAGCACTTACCAACCACTCTGAGATTTTCAGAAGAGCTAAATAAATAAGTACAGGTCCCTTTAAAACTTCTGCATCAGACAAGAACATACAAAACTCACTGAGCTTTCATTTCTTGTTGCTGGAAGACTCTTCAAACTCAATCAATTTGCCGGCAAAACAGCTTGCTGCTACCAACCAGCCAGGATAATGCAATTCCTCAAATTTAAGGCATCACAGAGAATTAAAATATTTGTGCAGTGTTTTCTTTTTCCTCCCTACAAAACAAAAAACCCAAAGGCCTAATCTCTGTTGAGGAGCTTATACTGTGCAACAGGAAAGACCTGACACTAGGTCAAAGGAAAAGAGGAGGGGGGATCAAAATCACAAATCTAAGGTTACGTATTTGTGTAACTGCAGAATTCCTTCACTCTGCTTTTGCCCATTTAAGAAAATAAAGTGATATGAGCCAAGGCACTGAAAGCCCTTAACAATATCCCTTATTAACTTCAAAAGACAATTTTCCCCAGAAGCACATCCAAATATGTCTGAAAAGCAATAAACTGATTAAAATATGTAGGGGAAAGTGCTTTCCCCCTGTACAGCAGTCTGTTCTATACACAAATACTCACTAAAGTGTCACAGGACTGTTCTTCAAATCAGTGTTGTGACAGTAGGGCTCTATGGAGAGCCTGGCTCTATACGGCATTCCAACACCAGCAATACTGAGGAACACATTTCCTGTGGTTCTCACAGGCCCAGATTTACCTCATCTCAGGAAAGATATTATTTTTAACTTACACACCTATTCTGGGAAAGATATATTTGGGTAGAGGGAAAAAAAAAGTTTCATTTGTGCAATTTTATTTTTTTCTAACTGCCAAGGAAACAAATGTTGCAACACCACTGGATGCAAACCTACACGGGAAAAAAAACCCAAATAAATTATGTCAAGTGAAACCAACCAAACAAGAAGTGAAAATTAGATGTTTTCACTGTTCAGTCAAGTCACCACCTGTGAAATGCAAAACACTACAGCCAAGAGACAGAAGCTCAGCATCTGCACATTCTATCAGACTGTAGAAGGGCACTCTGAGCTGAAAAATCACTAATGAAGTCTATTTTTCTAACAAATGGCTGTTTGTTGTACAAACTGCCAAGCAGAGCAGGCGATTACAGCTAAGGCACTGGAGCGCACTCAGATGCATGAATTCTGCTCCTGGCATTTGGGGCACATCAATGCTGCCTTTGTCTGCAAAGTCACTCGGAGAAGAGTCCATTTCACATCTTTGCGTTTGTTTCATCAAGGTTTAAACTGCAAAACCTTTTTGGTTTTTGCATCGGCTCTTGTTGTTTTCCATAGACTACTTGGAATATAATACTGGGGGCAGGGGAAGTTGTCCCACTGCAGTAAAATTCTGCATCAGTGTAGGCAAGTCCTCATGTTTTTGCTTTTGAGGACATAATGCTGAAGAGATTCATTTGTTCTTAGACTATTGCCTTGAAACATCAGAAGTAAACATGATTTCTCTTAAGGACACTTCTTTCCTGACTGGATGCTTGCTTCATGGCTTGCTCCAAGGGAAGGGATTTCATGTCAGGATATTGTAAACATCCTCACAAGAGAGGACAGCTCTTCTATTTAAATACCAGCTATTTAGGGCTTAAAATTTTAAGGTAAATATACTAACGTGACATAAAATTTGAGAAATGCATGATCTGATAATGCTGTTTCCTGCCCAACAGGATTAATTCTCATGAGACAAGAAGATCAGATGTAGGAATGCCAGAGTAGTGCTGTGCTTGGGGTAGGAGGAGGAGAGCAAAAGGAAAAACCAACCACATAAGTGCTCTGCATCCACACAAAAGTACTTTCAGAGAGAAATAACTAACCACAGTTCCTTGCTTCCATCAACAAAATACACATCTTGCCCCCTCTTTTCTTTGTAATTAGATGAAACTGAAATTTGCACTTAGGTCCAAGAATTCCCATACTCAGAATTACTGTAGATTTTTCCTTGAAAAACAAGGCTGAAACTCACTGTGCTCCCACAGGGTTTATTATTTGGTTTTTAATTCTGCTGACTAAACTCCCGCTCTTCTTCTCTTGCTCTTCCTCGCCCAAGTGAACCCTGATTCCCTAGTTACAGGGTCTTCAACACAGAGCTCTACAAATATCCTGAATTTGCTTTTTCATCTATGTTTTTGTAAGATGGTTTCCTGCCAAGGTACTTCTAATTAAAAACATACATTTAGTTATACAACATTCAAATGGATTTTCATACTAGTATCCACCAACAAAGAGGAATATCAGTAATGTGTTTTGCGCTACTTGGTGATAAGATATGGATGCTGATAACTATGGTCTCTTTAGGACAATAAAAACAAATTGAAATCTACTTATTCTTCCTATTCTACTTATTCTTCTTATTCTACTTATTAAAAGCAGTCACATAAAGAGTCATTCTCCAGTGTTCTCAGATATCTTTATCCCCTCAAAATAAGTTCTAACAGCGAACTGGTACTTTCAATGCTACAGAAATTAAGAATGAATTGCAAAAGTATCCAATTATTAAGAAGTCAAAGGTTCACTGGTAACCCTAAAATATTTGGCAAATGCAATAAAACTACTCAGAGAATGGCAAATGCCATAAAACTACTCAGAGAATACCAAATCATCAAAATACTATTTGACTGTTCTAATTTGTGAGTAACTCTACATGTCTGTATTTTAAAAGCCCCCAAAGCATGATGAACTAAAAGCATTCAATATCAAAGACTGTTTTAAAACCAAAGTACAGTGTTCTGGAGTGTTTACTGATTAGCAGTTTAATGCTGCACTAAGATTCATGAAGTCCAACAGACTTCAAAACTAAAACATAGAAAAATAACAAAATTTGAATTATTCTCTGGAAAACTAAAGCTTAACATTAAGCCTATTAAAAACTAATGGAATAGCATGACCACATGTTCATCATAAACTATGTTTTCTTGAAAAAGTGATAAGGGCACAGCAAAGAAGATAAAAAATTATGAATAGAAATAAAAGTAGGGCATTATTACCCATGTTTTCTATTTCCTGCTCTACCTCACATCTTTGGAGTTTAAAATTACCTAAAGTAAAAAAAAAATCTCTAGCCCTAATCCCTAAACTTAATCATTCCTGGCACTAGTATCACAGCAAGTATCACAGTTTGCCTTTAGAAAACTAGCATATTTAATTTTGTTCCAACCATTGTGTCCAGCAAAGCACAGCTTCCTCTGCAGCTGTGATCCAGCCATCCAAATGAAATCTTTACTGAAATTATTTGTTGTTTCAAAGTTTTAGAAGACAAATCACAGCTGCAAGTTAAGGACTGGGACATCATGGCAAGGAGTTATGTAAACTTCATTTAAAGCCATTAAGTAAAAACTAGATGTGTACAAGTAATTTAGTACAGGCATGGAGGAAGTCTATTTTTCAGCTAAATGGGAGCTTGTGGAAGATCAAAGAAGAAAAAAACCAGCAATAAATTTGTACTCGGCTTGCTTTACAAACCTTCTGAGGAAGCACCAAAACATCCCTAAAAAGCTTAATTTTTTAAAATTCCTAAATGGAATGAACAAAGGGTGTAGCTTCTAAGAGACAACAGAAGATAAAATGCATGGATTTCTCAAAAGCTAAATGAGAAATACTTCTGTTCAGAAAAATCATCACAAAAATTACACAAAAATTCTTTTTCAACAGATCTTCAGTTCTTGCTGCAGATTGAAATCACTATTCTCACATTTTCAATGCCTACTTGTCCTAAAGCCTCAGAACATAACTAAACCTTTATTAAAGAATATGTAAGATGATGATAGTGTAGAACACTGAAGTGTTGCCAGCTCCTAATTATTATTATTATTATTAAAGAATTGTCAGTCCCCATTGTCACAAATGCTTGTTTCTCTGAAGTTTTATTTAAGGATGGTGTGGTGCTCCTGCTGTATCAGGACATGCAATATGTTCACAGGGTCCAACTTAAATATTTACATGTTTGAGTGTCTAACAAGGAAGCTATTCATCAGGTTATTTATAGCTAATTTCATAATTAATGAGGGTTCTTAATTTCCTTAACAACTGCCTACTTTGTCTGAGTTGTACAGCACCATGCTACAATGCAACAATGGGAGATTATTCCAGTCATCCAGAAACATCACAGTGAGTCCTGTGGGTACGAGAATGTGGCAGGTGCTTCCTGTCCCAGGAAAACTCTGTACACAATTACCTTTTCAAAGTGGGCCTGGGCTCCTTTATAAAGAAAACTGGAATTCTCTGTGAAGTTAATCAGTTTGGGAGATGCTCATGAGGAGTGGTGGCAAAGATGCAGCCACTTTTTTAGAAGCAGGCCACATATCTGTGGTTTAACCACACAGATTATGTCTTTTAACATCTTAAATGAGAAAACAATGAGAAAAGCAAGCAGATAAATTTTTTAACATTTTTAAAAATAATCACAATTTCCACCTCCATGAGAATTTTCTTCTTCTCCCTTGGTTACTTTTGTTTGTTTGTTTTCTTGCTTTCTAGCTGCAACTGGGTATTTTCCTGGCATGAAATGAAATGTGTGCATCATTCACTGTCTCTAAATCGAAGTTTAGCACATGCTGGGCTAAAAATTACCAGGCCCAAGCAGCAGTCTCTCTTAAAGGCAATCATATGTACTTAAGTTGTTGGCAGCCTCTCAGATTAAATGCTGATATATTTTTGTTGAAACATCAGCCATTTAAAACAAAACAAAACAACAACAACAAAAATAGTTAAAATGCACCAAAATAACTATCGGTTATTTTTGCTATCAGCAAAATACTCTGTGTCACCCAATCTAAAACCAGGACTGAAAATATTGTTCAAAATAATCCTGAATGCAATTAAACCCTAATGATATTTGGACAAATAGAGTTGCTATTCAAGACAAATGAAGCAAAGTCCAGTACCATGTTTTAAGCTGGGAATCCCAAATTCTGTATTGCCTCTGTCAGCGATTTGCTGAGTGATCATGAGGACATTCTTCTATCTCAGCTCCCCGTGACCCTGAACTAGGATCTGGGCTAAATGGAACTGTCTCAGAAAGTTCTTTTAAGTATTGATCAAAAAATTTACAAAAATTACCTTTGTATTCATTCATTCAAACATCATATTCATGTACTATATTCAAATGAATGAGATTTAACTTTTGATTTTCATTTTATCACGGTCATGAGTTGTTAGTTCAGTCATATGCCCACCATTCATGTCTTTCTTTTCAGAACTTTAAAAAGCCCAGTTTGATAGAAATGTGCTATAAAACAGAACAAAGAAGTTACCAATTAAATGTAAGTTGGGCATCAAGCTGAGATTTTGAGGAAATTGCCAATTCCATTGCTGACTTTATACTTTGATTCAGATATTGAAAAATTGTATTTTATCAGTCAAGATGACAAGCAAAAATTTCTTAAGAGATTTCAACCTTATAAATGGGATGATGTTACACAGCTATAAGGACTTCCTCTGGACTGATCTTAAAAAGTTATTTAAAATAAACAAAACCAAAAATCTGTTTTTGTAGTTGTTTGCTCTTAAAGTCTTGTTTTAAGATGAGATACCCCTCTGCCCTAGCCAAGGAAACAAATCCCGGGACAGGAGGGGATCACTGTCACGCTCAGAGGTTCACAGACACTCCCATCTCTCAAATGCTGCACTACTCAAATGCTTCCTCCTGACCCATAAAAAACAATTCACACCTTTTTAATTTTATTTTTGACCACAAACTTTTCCGTTGAAAAGAGAACCTGGTTGGTCTTTGCTGCCTAGTCTATCTAGGGAGTCTTCCTTCACCTCACATCATTTGTGCACCTTTAATTCTACCGCTTCTTCTTGGAGAAACAGTATTTTGAAGAAGGCATGTCACCATCACAACAAATGTCACTTTTACTCTGTGGCAGAACCAGTCACTGTCTTTGAACAATTCAGAGAGTAAGACCCATCTGCATGGGTGGATGCCATATTTTTTCTGTTTGAAGCCTTTTACCAGCAAACACACTTCCAATTTAGCATCAGGACTACATGCAATTGTGGCAAGCTAAAAAAAAAAAGCCATAAAGCAGAAATAGAAAAATCAATATATACAGTGGTCCTATGTAACTAAAGAAACAGCACCATGAAAAAAAAACCAAATAAATAAAGAGATTATTTTTGTCATTCAATTACAGGTGAATGCAGAAAAGCACTTGCCAAACACTTCCCATTTGGTCTCAAGCAATACATCACTTACCTTTTGGTATGCTTCTCTAAAGAAAGTGTTTTGATTCAAATTATTGGGGCAGAGAGCCGACATCTTGTTTTGAAATTACTGTCAAGACTCCCCATATTTACAGTTCCCATATTTACAGAAGCAGCTGTGAACTAGAGACATGAAACTACACAAAGCTGTATTGTAATCTCAGGGCTATAGATACTTTTCTTCATTATTATTTTTTAACCCACTTTCTGAAACAAAGCTCCCCTAGAGACCAGAGGAAAAAGAAGCAGGCTGGGGAGATCAAAGAACCTAAGGCAGTAAGCAGCAAGCCCTTCAACCAAAGGAAAAGAGATGGTAAACACATACATTTGACAACAAAAAGCAGTGTATCCTTCCTTTATGTGCTGGTTTCACTGCATTATCTCTTCGTCAAATGCATTTTTAGCCCTGGCCCACAAAAACATGACTAAGCTAAAGCTAATGCTCATGTGAAAGATGTTGGTGGTATTTCTAATAGCTTTCAAAAAGCTCGGAGGCAGTGCAAACACTGTTTTTGAAACAATCGGTAACCATAAAAAAAAAAAAAAAAAAAAAAAAGACAGAGCAGCTTCTTTGGAATATGAATATGAAACGTGCCCTCATAACACCTTAGCCCCAACACACCTGATCTCTGCAGTATTTTAGAGACCATCTTTTGGAGAAGCACCAATGATCTTCAACAGAAGTTCTTGAATTAATGGCATATTAAATCCCCTCAAAATTTAAAGGATAAATAGCCTGAAGGTAAATATTTTATGTTCCATTTCCTCATCTTCTGTGTCTGCCAAAGATTATTGAACACACAGGCCTTCTTAACACTTCTTATGCACTAATTTGTAGCAGAAGAGCATTAGGACAATATATTGACATTATTAGGACAGCATAAGAGCAAATAGGACAATATATTTACATAAACAGAAACAACCTGATAACTGAAGCTTCTACAAGAACTTGAAAGCTCAAAAAGCAACACAGAAGAATATAAAACATACCATTGTTTTAGTTAGGCAAAGGTCCACTTAAACTGGGGCTTTACCTAATTTAATTCAAAGGAACCTGCAGTTTTACTTTCCCAAAGGTATATCTGGAAGGAGTTATTTGTGTAGAGATCTCAACTGCTGAAATGGGAATACATCACCATTCCGATGTGTCATCAGATCTGTTCTTCACAACAGTGGAAAACTCACAGTGGTGCAATAAAATTAGAGTGCAGCTATGCTTGGCAGCTCAAGATATTCACAAAACTTTTTTTCAGTCCCAAAGCAATATACCATATTTACTTTTAGGGACAGTTGCACTTTAAAATCACTTTAGTTTGTAAATTACATTAAACAATTCTATTATATTACAATGATAACATCTTCCAAAAGTCTACAGGCAAGAATTTCATCCAGTAACTCAACATTCATTAATCCTTTCTCTGGTGTTAGCTATATCTTTCTAGCTCTAAAATACATGAGGATGGAAGCAAAGCAGGAACCTTACATGCCACTTTCTTAATGTGAAATACTAATTCAGTTCCAAAAAGAGAGATGCAAGAGCAACGATGCTGCCCCAGAAAACATCTGTGTGGCAGCTTTGCACTGCCAACAGCAAAGTGAAATGCTTTTCAACAGATAGATTTATTACTTTTGAAGGTCAAACATTTTATCAGTAAAATACACAAACTGGGAAAATATTTTAAATCAGTTCAGTTTATTATGAGAATGTTTCCCTGTATCAACTTTCACCAATCTCTTCCTGTCCAGTATTTCTTAAAAACTAAGCAAAACTGTTGTCTGGTAACACAGAAACCATTAGACACTAGAAGAGGGCCAAAAGTCTTAAAAAAAGGCCACACCTCAAATTTTGAAGATGGACAAGCAGAATGAGATGCGGTACTTTCCATTTCACAAAGCTCATCTATCATGGTGATACTCTCTACTTCCATTAATTACAGGCTGTTTTCATTTAGTGGTAAAAATACTAATTTAAAGGTTTAGTTAGTGAATATTTTGGATCATCTGAATATTTGCCATCATGGTTTCCCATAATGAAGTCAACCATTTGCTATGTAAATACTAATTTTTTCAAGTACATAAGATTAAAAATAGGACTTACTCAAATACAAAATAGGGCAGATATTTGGCCTAATATTCTTTAGTTCCCTCTTCTACGAGAGTATTAGTTATCTTGTCTCAAAAACTTAGAAGGGAAACAAGTTCTTTAAGCATTTGACTGTATTTCTAGTAAGATGGCTGATAAAACCTTTTAGACAAACTGGAAAATCCAAACTATTTATTGGGGATTGTCTACACAAGTATCTCTTAAAGACATATTGCAACCTGATCATCTCAGTTCCTCTGGTCACCCAAATAACCCTTATTTTAAGGAAAAGTAAACATGTTATATGCCAGATTTAAGAGATTAATTTTTTAGGATAGATCCAAAGCAGCCCTCTAAAATGAGTATGTATGCTGATCCTGTACCAAGCATTGTTATGGCTATAAATTTTTGTTCTACCCAATGCCTTGTGTTCTCTGCATCAAAAGTGTCTTCTATATAGAAGTACACACTTCTGAATCTCAGCAATTCAGTAATATTTTTTCATTAGTAACTACAGAAATAAAATCTAAACCTATGCTTTTATTTGGGATTGTTATACTATGATGTTTTAATAATATTAAAAATAATCCTAGGGCTCCTCTGTGATTTGGTTATCTCATTGGACAAAAATTATTTCCAAAATAATTTCTAAAAACATGATAATTTTCCACTGAGCAAAAGTTGAGAGAGCTATGTTGTTTTCTTAGATGGTAAAAATTAGGTTTTTCTTGGAGTTTTTCCTCACCTTTTCTGTCTGGTTTGAGGTTCCGATCCACTGGCGGTGGCTCACATTCTGCAGCAGGTACCGACCGTCTGGGAGGGGTCTTTGGGCTGGACCTGAAACCCATGTGAGCAGGAGGAGGGACTTGCTTTCCAAATAATGGAAAATCAAATGTGCCTGGTATCATTGGTACATAGTTTGTTTCCTGGATGGGTTCAGTGAAGCTGCTGGAATGCTGTCGTGGAGGAGAGTTGGGATTCATTGGGACATAATTTTCATCTAGTTCTTCACTTGAAACACTTCCCACTGTCAACATGCTTCTGTTTTTCTAGAATTAACATATATTTCCTTTAACAAAATAATTTATGCAATCAGCTATGAATCATATGAGTCTTTTAACCTAATCTACTCAGATTAATGTATTCTATTGAAACTGAGAAATCACAAACACTGCACAGCTTGCTTTCTGACACAGGAACAAAGAGCATTCAAGTACTCTCACCTCTCATCAAATCAAGTCATACTTACAAAGTGGTTATGGAAGCCCTCCAAAGAATTAGATCTGTCATTCAGAAACGTTCGTGGAATATCATAACAGTCTTGAGAACTAATTTCTAAAGAAACAAGAAAAGAAAGCAGCTATTTATCACCTCTGCTCCTGTCATTTGGCACAGGCATCCAGAATCTGTTGTTATTTACTGTCGGCTTCTGAGAGTACACAAACACACATCCTGAAGCTGTAGCTTCTAGATTTATCTATATTTGAGAGAACTGTGTTTGCAAACAACCTTAGCACTCATCAGTCACAACTTGAAGCTCTCGCAGTGGCATTTTTCCATGGTGAGAAAAGACAAATGAATTTTTGCTTTTAAAGAAGCAGTAGAGTCTATCTTTCAATTGAGCAGGTGTAAGAAATTAGTGTAAGAGTAAAATCTGGGCCCTCATGAAAAACCTATTCTAAAATAAACAAATGGCAGATGTAGTTTAACGTCTGGAGAAAGGTTTTCTGACTGATGCCCTTTGTTTGGAAAGTGCTGATTCAATAGGATCCCATCTGTTGCAGGAACAGGTGAATCCCTTCTCTCAGCTCCCCAGTGTGGTCTCCAGGGGCTTTCAGTTGGAGTGGACAGCTGCAGAACCAAGGATCTCTCTCTTTTTGGAGTCCTGGCTCTTGGCGGCCCCCATTAAGCAGGTCCTCAGCTCCGTGGCTGGTTCTTTGCTGGACAGGGATATTTATGAGACTCCTGGCTCCCAGGTGCTGCTTATCCATGCAGGGATGCCCCTCCTCATGATGCCAGAACAGAAACTGGGCAAAATCTGGGGTTTATCCCCACCTTGCCCTGAAAGAAACCACTGACGTTGTTTTAAACATTTCACCGCAGAGGAAAGACAACCAACTCTGCTCTTAAGTACCAAATTTAAACAGTGTTTTCAGCAAGGCTACTTTTCCTGAGGAAATCTCAGATTCAGTGTGGGAATACTCACCTATAAACTTAGCAAAAGGAGAGAAAATAAGAAAAGCAGACAAGGATCTTGCATAGTGTTACTTTGTAATTTTAATATATTAGCAGCCACCAATATTTTATGCTCAGTCTACAAAATGAATGACAAATAGGACAATAGTATCTGAGCATCTGTATGATCCCATCCATTCTGTATACTGCCTCCTCTAAAAGCCTTGTCTTTATCTGTCATTTCAAACAATTCTCCTTTAAAATCACCTCTAACATTACTATTGACTTAAACCACTGTAGAATTTCACTTTAAAAACAACACTGTAATACCCACCTGGCTTCAGAAATCTGAAAGAAAATGAAACCCTTAGCCCAAGAGTGGTTAACAAGACAATACACATGACAGCACATCTGGAGTACCAACATTTAGGTGGCAACAAGGAACAATGTTAATTTTACTAAAAGACTGCAGTAAGCATATCTATCACCTGGACAGAAAGAAAGGCTGGTGGCAATGATCAATGATCATTGATCTCAAATCAGGGTTGATCTCAAAACTCTGGGTATATACCATATCTCACTGATCTTCATGAAACAACTTGAACTTCTGCAGATTGAATCACACTTCACTAAGCCTACTTTGGTCATTCTGAAAGGCTGATAATGGTAGTATTGAAATAAGTTATATGAGCTTATTACCAAATAAATACATCTAGGTCTTCAAATATTTTCAGCCATGGCTGAATGGCACAGTGCAGTATACATCCCTTATGAACTGTTTTTTGCTGTTTTGATTGTTTCCTTAAAAAATCTCCATTCCTCTTTCTTAGATATTTTAAACATAGGGAACACAGACCACTTTTTGAGGGGCTAAACACTTGTTCTTCCAGGCTAGAAATGCCCCTCCCATCATTCAGCCCATTCGTATTATTCAGATCACATAGTTCAAGACAAAAACTCTACAGGATAACACATGGAAAACTGACCTTTCCGGAAGACATTCAAATCTCCTGTTGAAATGGTATTACTGCGCAAGGGCGGTGCTCCTGTGGCAGGGATGCAGTAACTGCTGTCAATGTCTGAAGCAGTGCGACTGATGCTACAGGTGTCCACAGGAGATCGATCTGCTGCCTGATGAGGTTTGGGTGGCCGAGGTGGAGGGATGTCTGGAATAGCCTCCAGTTTTGAAGTCTGCGACAATGTTCCCTCTGGGAAAGTTCGTGGGATCTGATAAGTACCTCCAGGTGTGGGGGGAATGTCGTAGCTAATGGAGATGTGCCTCATCTGTGCGTCCAATGATGTTGCTGATGAGGTATTGAAAACATATTGCTCTCCTTCGGCATCAGTCCCAGATGGAGATGCTGCCTTAGGCAAAACATCCTGGGAGTAACTCCTAGGCAGGTTGTAGAGGCTGGAGTCTGCCAGCATCAATGCGGAGCGGGAAGGTGGGGAATCATAGACGCCCTGCTGTGGGAAGAAGCCGTTCACAGTGGGCTTGCTCCCAGACGGAGCAGGGTTTTTGTGTGAGGGTAGGTTATCATTGCAGTCTGTTTCTGAAGAGCTGGATTTTGCAGAGTCAGCATGAGATCTACATGTGAGATTAGAACAATGATGAACGTACAGAGGAAAACAAACATTGCAAGTCATAAATACAATGTTTATCGTGTAACCAACTGAAAAGTCTACAGTGTCTTCCAATTTTTATTTTTTAAAATTTTTTTAAAATGAGATGCAAGAACTCAATTATTAAACAAGCAGGAGTACCTAGGGATCCTAAGTAGCTACATTCATACAAATCCGTTCCTGTAAAATACAAAGCACAACTATGAAGCTTTACCAACAGCTCCACAACAAGTTGATGTTTCATTGAGGAAGTTTTTTTCAGGATGCCTGTTTGAAGCCAAGTTTGTTTGGGGGCTGGAGGTTTTTAAAATATTATATTTTTTAGCCCATGCTGCAGACTAGCAGCAATTTATTGGCACTGTTAAAGGTAAAAATAAGATCCTCAATTCTCGGATTTGCAGTTGTTGCTAATTCTAATAATTTAAAAAATGTTAAGAGAAAAAATATGTCTACTTTTAACCCCCCTAAATGCATGCCTGAAGTTATACTGACCATATAAAACTCATTCAAAATATGTAAAGAAAAGAGAAAGAAGAGGTAAAATCATAAATAGAACGAAAATAGTATGTTCTTTGAGGGGAAAAAATCCATAGGTTGCATGTGCAACAGAGAGCTTATGTATTGAATGCAAATGAAGGCAGAGTTAGATAAAGCTGCATTGCAGTTTACTTTTGATTTCTTAGGAAATTCTTTTGAAAACAGCACTCGTTAGTATTGGTACTAACCACTACCAGTAAACTTACATGGAAAGTAACCACATTACAATCATTGATTTTCTTCCTAAACTTCCCCATTTACTTTGCTCCAGGCAGAGAAATTCTGTTATCAGTCTGGCTCCCTGACTAAATGAAAGTCAAAACAGTGGCAAAATACTAACAGTGGAGATGCCAGTGGTGTAGTTAAGGGAGTCCATACACTTTTTGATCAAACATACCGTGATAATTCCTATTTTCATTGCCTCAATACCATACCATTGTGTTAATTTATACATGCATATGTAAATATTTCAGCATGCATGTGCATCAATGAATACCTGCAATGCAAATTTTAGTGAGCTCTATTAAGCAACTGAACCACACAATTCCAAAACTTTTGAGGAATAAAATACATAAATAAAGTACATTCACTAGCACAAGAAGCATTTTCCCCTTATTTAACAGGCTCTGCACCTCAAAGTGATCACAACCAATATTTATTATTCATATTTCATTCGTCAGTAAGTTTTTACAGAACTTTCTTAAGGGAAAGCTAGATTTATCTACCAGGGTTCTGGCAACCTGGCGAAAAAGAAATCCAGTTAAACTATTAATTTAGGTTTCCTCTCCAGTCATCAGAGGAATGGAGGCTGTTCTTATTACATAGCCATCTAAACCAAATGAATCACCCCCTAAGTGCCTCTCTGCCAGGTGTCAGGGAACTAACATGATCAGCTTGGAATGGACATCTGCACTCAAGAGAAATGACATTCACCTCATCAACTGGTTTTTGGTCTGTTTAACAGCAAAGATCAGGACAAGAGGCTTATGACAGTTCTCACTTCAATTTTATCATCTTTTCCTATCATCTTATTCTTACTGTTTTAGCATTTTTTCCATTAGAAACACTATAGTAATTTTGCTCTGATTACTATCTTAAACATAGATTTCAGTTCTGTCACTGATCAGAACTGGTTTGTGGTTAACACTGAACTTTAATCTGCATTTAGTTTAATTAACCCTCCCAATAAAAGAAGAGAATTTTCTCAGTATTTGTTCTTAGCACAACCAAGGAAGGAAAACTTCCTACATTCCTCATGACGCTGACCATGAATATTTTTTCCTCTTGTTTTCTACCAGTTGCCTCAGAGCTCTTTGCCTCAGAGCTTCAAAACTTTGCGTATGAACCACTGGAAGTTAAAACACTTGCAAAATATAGAGCACATAGGACTGAAGGAAGCACATGAGGTTAGAGAGTGCATAATTGTGAACACTCTGAGCTCAGCCCCTGATGCAGCCCTTCCCCTTTATTCAAAAGATTGATTCAGGAGTTCTTCACTTTCTAGATATACTCTCCTAGTTCTATGATATCCCTTTAGACCAAAATCCCAGAAAAAGTCAACCGTTTTTCCCATGAGCAAATATGACAAGGACTGGGATCTATAATTTTTATACTATAAAAATAAAGTGTCTGGAGAAGCTGGACACTGACAATCAATTGCAGAACCAAAATTATTAGTTCCAGTTCACTAGGATATACTTTAAAAGGAAAAAAATTCTAAAACCACAGGAATAAAACATAGATACCACATTTATCTTACAAAAATGTGCAGGGATATATGTAACCAAAGCTCAGAATTAAACAGCATATTTACAATGCCAGAGCCTAAGGATTACCCATGAAATTCAAGCAAAAAATGCTATACTTTTTTAATATAGGAGTTTTTCTGGGTCTAAGTGAATGATCCTTCTTTCTTGACTGCAAACACTTGTGCAAACAGAAGGCTTTCAAAAACCATGACACATGAGGCAGTCAGGTCTGTAATTTGCTTAACTGATGGCAATAGCTTACATTTCTTATTACAAGAGGGCATTTCTGAATTAATTCATAATTTTGAAAGTATCATCAACATCTTAGTCTACTGAAATAGTTCTCAAAATATGAATCGGTTGCAAGCAATCTGATTTTGTACAACTGAAAGTTTGAAGACACTCTGAAACAAAGCAAGCTGTTTATGCCAAAATGAAGCCAGGGAATTCAGCTTCAGAATTTTAATTATTTTTAAAAGTCACCATTAACCATTAATCATGATAAGAACACCATATACAATTCTGAAAATGTATAGTGCATAGTTGACAGGAACAGACTACTCCTGGTTTGCGTTTTTTTAAATGACTTCTGTACTTGAGGAATTTTAATTTTTCCTTTCAGTACAGCTCAATAAAATACTCAATTGGTTTAAATAGTCCATTAACAATTGATTATTATGATAAGTATTAAAGGGTTTTTACACCTCAGTTTAAAACAATAGCAAAGCTGGATGTAACATAATGATAACTCCTCACTTTTTAAGTGGAGAATGACTGTGACATGAATTCAGTGTTATCACATGTGCATCACATATGTGCAAATTATAGTAAGTGGCCAAACTATTCCTTGTTCAGTTCTACAACCAGCCATCTCTTTCCACATACCAAGAAAAGAAAGCTGTCCAGCCTGTTGATCTACAAAGACTAGGCATTAAGATGCATGGAGAGGAGGTGGGGCAGTGAAGCAAGCAGAGCCCAGTTAAAAGCCAGCCTCCGCATACTAAAAACCACTTGTTGACAGAGACCCAGGAAAAAAGTTTATCAAGTATTTTAGTCTGAGGGGTAATAATCTCATTTTTGCAAATAAAGTATTCTCACTGGCTTCACCACTCATCCTTTTCAGCTGATTATTTTTCCATCTGCAGGAATCAATATGACTGATTAAACAGAATATTATGAACAAAATGGAAGAAAAACTGCTCTTGTGTGCCAACAATCTGGGACAGCAACAGCAAGCATAGAAAAAATAGGATAGACATAAAAATAAAAAACAACCAGACCTCTTTTCAGAAAATGGAAGCCAGTGTTACTTAGCCTTTCTTTTAAAACTCACAGAACACCATGCAAGATGAGTCTTAAACAAACAATATTTTCAGGCAAGTTAATAGCTCTGTGATTAATTTCTCACACGTGTTTCAAGAATGGCTACTGTTCACTCACTGCAGTGGAATCTTTTTACTTTCAAAGTCTTCTAATAGCAAGTATTCCTGCCCTTCTTCTGAGAGAAAAAGTGACCCTTGGCTGGTTCATACACATAAGAAAGATGAGGAAGACAACATTTAGTATTTCAACACATCTCTCAAATAAGCCAGAACAATAAAGGATTTAGAAGCAATGTTTGGCTGCATTTTCTTATCTAGAATCCAAATACAAACCGTAAAATCTCCCTAAATGCTACAGTGAAACAATGCTCTTTCTTAAGTCAGCAGTGATCAGAGCATGAAACTATTTTAGACAAAATACTGCATGATAGTTACAGCTGCAATTGCGGCATGCAAAATATTCTCACAACGTATGCAGTGCACTCTATGACACTGTAATGGAGCATTTAATAATTATTTGCTAGGTCTGAAACACAACAATTCTCAAAAATCCCAAAGAGGTGACTCAGATACATCTCACCCAGAAAAGAACCTCAAAGCCTTGAAATAAAATTCAGTGGTTCCCAGATTACCTGTAAAGTAACATATAGAATCAGAATAGAAAATGTTCCCTCTGCATATTGGTAATTTTTAAGTCTAAAGAGCAAACATTTAAGTAACAGTACCTGCCTGTTTAATTGTTTTATTAAGCCTTGCACTTTGCACTAAGCCTGTATTAAATACACAGATGAATTGTTCCAAGACTGGAAAATAGGCAGCCATTTAATTTTTTTTTCTTTGCCTGTAAGGATGTAGACTGGGGTAGAGTCCACTCTTACTAATCATCTTAGTAATGTGCTACACAGATACACAAAGCTCTCATTACATAGGAAAACATCTATATGTTCTATATACTGTCCCAAATCCAGTAGCTTACCTACTTAACCAGACATAGAATATAGACAGTCCTTTTAGATGGAACTGAAAGTCCAGCACAACTGTTACTCTGAATTTTCATTATTACAGCCTTTTTAATGAAAGGACACAGCTATTTAGTTACAGAAAATAAACTAAGCCCATATAATATCATAATGTCAGTGTCTTCAAATATTTTTATAAAGCCATCATTTATTTAAACAATCTCTACACTCCCAAAGACTTTGCTCCGTTCTTTCAGTTCACTAGACATTTTATCTCCACTGGACCTTTTGCCTTCCCCAGTACCTTCTCCCCTGTATCACCAGTAACTTCCTTGAGAAATTTTGCAGGCTAATCATGGACTCTGTACTTTGCCAGGTTTTGTGGCCCCTTCTATGGTCTCCTCAGCCTCTACTTAACCCACATAACTGTGGAAGTCAGGTCAGAAAGTCAATTACACATCCCAACCCTCATAATTCCTAAAATCACCTTCATACTGTGGTAGTAAAACTCTGGGCCTGTCCCACACAGAAGCAAATGGGCACTCAGACACATTTCTGATGGGCCAGGGTTCTGAAAACCAAGTCAAATCCTCTGCCAATTCATTCTGGAAGCGATACCAAACTTAAAAACTTTTGGCAGGAGCACTGAAATTCCTCATGGGCACTAAACATCCACTTCAGATTCTAACCATCACTAAACACTGAAACTTTCAACTCTGGGTTTCCCCTTCTCCTGCCAGGGTTCTGGGGCATTCCATGCTGCCTGTAACCTGCCCATTCCATATTCTGGGGGAACTGCAGGCTCATTCCCTTGTTTTATAATGAAGACTGTAAAGGGTGGATACTTTTCTACTACATAATCATCAGTAAATGGAGGAGGAAACTCCTCAGGCACATCAGAGCAAGATAAAAATGCCAAGGGAGTGCAGAGCACATGGCACAGGTAAAACTGGCAGAGCATCAATGTGCTGATGCAGAAGGTACTGCCACTAAAAGGTATGGCCTTAAGGAAGCATATGAAATAGTAATAAAAACACTCTCAAGGGAAGCTTTCCTCAGCCTTCCACATACATGTCTGTAATCATAAAAAGAATATGATGCTTTGTTAATTTTTCCAGAAATATACCAGCAGATTTTATTTTAAATTACTGCAGAAAAGAAGCTTGCCAGAGGGATTTATAAGGTTCTCCTACAGAATGCTCAAAGTTGGAAGGAACCTCTGGACATTATCTGCTCAGCTTTTCCAATACCTCTAAGCAAACCCTTCGAAATCAGGTGAGGCTCCTCAGGAACTTGTCCAGTCAAGTTCATTTGTAGTTCTTCCAAATATTTTTTTTTAAAGAGGGCAGAGACTTCAGTAAGTCCCTGGGCAGCCTGCTCTAGGAATGGCCACCCTGATCCATTTTGGCAAACCACAGTCCCAGGTAGCTACTATGAAAATCATATCCTCCTATGCAAGAGGTGCTGTGCTTTTATTTAAGTTAGAAATAGTAGTTGGAGATTAAAATGGAGATTAAATTTGGTAGAAGTTCTAAATTTTTCCTCAAATTTCCTATTGCATGCTTCTCTAGAGAACTGTGTAGATACTCTTTATTCAGTAAAAAATAAAGCTTTGAGTTTCCTTTAAAATATCTTTATTTGGACAAAGCTGAAATTCAGGATATGGAAACCAAGTGGTTTCAGCATCTGCATTCTTAGTTACCACAAAATGTTGGTTTTTTTCTTGTTTGAGAGTCTGAACGATGCTAGTAATAGTAAACAAATTCCACTTGAAATCATTGTACTCAGTGATGTGGTAACCTGGCAGGTGATAATAAAATCAGCATGTTTTCTAAACCCCTTCCACGAAAGCTTTAACTGGCAAAACTGAGGCACCAAATGCAAGGAGGGAGAGAGGCTAAATTCCCCCAGCTTTTTCTAGTACTAAACTGGACTAAGTACACCAGACTGCGGTTAAAGAAAGAATACTTTGCGCCATGCACCACCCCAGGCTCCAATGAAACACTTGGATTGTTGCATTTCTGTGATACTTCAAGTTGGCAATTGCTGTCCACACTTTTGGAGAATGCAATATGGGTCTACCACTGATCAAAAACCTTGCTATTGCAGCAAAAGTTTTAATGCATGGAAAGAAAAGAAGGAAAAGTTACATGTAGCTTCCCTGTGTAGATATGTGCATCCAAATCCTCAATGTCTTGGCAATAAAAAAATGCGTTCAGCACAAATGTTCTTGGCCTGTAATACAAATAAGTGTTATTAAGAAACAAAAGTCACTTACCTCATAGGTTCAGGTTTTTTACTTTGGCAGTTTATTAGCAGTAAGTAGTCTTGAGGATCTTCTTGTCCAGAGGAAGACTCCAGAGGGGGGACGTTAATAAGCCGATAAGGAGAAGGAAGGGAAGATTCTGCTTGCATGGAAGGTGGTGAAGTGTTGACAGGCAAGGGTAACTCAGCAGATGGTTGTAAAGAACTAATCGGTGGCTTCACAGCATCTGCAAACACAGAAGCAACAAATTCTTTATACAGTGAAGAAATAGTTTTTAAACAATAAAAAAAGAAAATTATTAACAGAAAATGCAAAAAATCTTGAGTTCAAATTTGTGAAATTGGACATGAAAATATCTGGATGTTAACGTTTGTTTCAGGGTATTTACATTTATATATCAAACTTTATATTTTCATACCGCAATCAATTTCTTAAGTAAGCCTCGCAAACAGAGGTTCTGCATTATTTAACCTGCTTTCTGGCCACAGAAAGAATGAAGATGCTGACTGCTTCAGTAATACAGCTAAAACCACAAATCCATCATCTTAATCAAGAGCAGACAAAAGCCCCGAAGTTATTACTTGAACATGGCAACCTGAGTCAGCACTTGCTTTTTGACCAAGGTCACGTCAATGTTTGAGATTAATCATCAGGCAAGACCTGGCCACTTTCAATATCTGAAAATCAACAAGAAAACTGTTGGGGTTGATCAGACCACAAATATCAACCTAAAACCATGGGAGTCTGGTATGTAGGCCAACGTTTAAGTTAGGGTGAGCAGTACCCTGCCAGCGTTGTCCCATGTGAAAGTGGCATGTAAATAGCTCTATCTTTATAAGGTTGTGGCTCTAGAAAGTTTCCCAGTCCTTTCCTCTGACTAGTTGCGGGTCACATTGTTTTGCATATTCCTAATAACTGTTTCTTATTGGACCCTTACCCACAGATTCTGCCCTTAACCTACCCCTTATACACTTTGTATCTACCTTAGCCTTGGCCTTTGGGAGTTCACCCGGCACTTGTTCAGATTTGTCTTTTGTTGTCTTACCATTATTAAAGAATTTCTGGTTTGGGTTACTCCATCGCACCCGTCCTTTTATTTCATCGTCATCATTACTCTGGACTGATGTGGTCCCAAGGTGGGAGCCAACTGGACCTCGGTCAGGCTCTTACAGAAAACTGCTGCTTTTGCAATAGGGGATCCCTTACAACTACAAAAATAATGCAAAGGTACAATAGGTAACATGTTCCACTAAGCCCCCTGATTACATACCCTAGTTTTTTATTGTTGTGCAATAAATGAAGCAGTTGTGGTTGGGTTTGGTTTTGGCTTCCTTTTCTTGTTTTGTTTTGGCTTAGTTTGGATTTCTTCTGGGTTGGCGGAGAGGAGGTGTTGCACTGTGGTTATTTTTTTAAATAATTTTATAATTCTTATCCTCTTCCTATCCATGTATATTCTAAAGTAACTGCTTTTTTCCTTCCAAATACATGTATCCAGACTATTAAATTATCTGGGACACTAGAAAATATGGACATCATCAAACATTAAACAATCATTTGGCTTTTTCATTGTTTTAATGACACATTGACTAAGAACAACATAATTAAGCCAACTATTTCCTGGTTATCAAGGCTCCTTTGCAACTCATTGTACGTTCCAATTTGTATATCACAAGAATGGACACTGATTATTAGCATTGTTTAAATGAACATATTATTATCTGATGCTCTTGCTCCTCTCAGGCTTACAGGCGAGTTATGCACCACAAAGCAGCTTCATTCAGCTTCTGCTTCTCAGCACTACCCTGGGAAAAACAGATGAGCAGACCAGAACATAACCCTCCTGCTTCCAGTTCTGTGTACAGCAGGTACAAATCATTTAGACATGGAAATAGAAATAGCAACACTTGCTTTGAACTCCCATGGCATCTAAACAGGCTCAGAAATTAAATCTCACCACACCCATGTGGGTGAAAGAAATCTAGGTGTATGAAAATTCCCCAACTCAACCTAAGTGAAAAGGTAGGATAGCCTAAAAAAAGTTATTATGAAGGGCTGTGGCTGACCTATTCATCAAACTAATTAGCAGAAGAAAGGAAAAACCAGACTGCATCAAGGGATCACACACATGAAAATAAATGTACCTGGATCAGATAAATAGATAGTATAGAGATGTTTATAATTCATAAAACCTTTATACTTTACATTTATTGAAATGCATATTCCTGAAAATTTCTGACCACAACCTATGGTTTAGAAAATGGGGAAAAAAAGATAAAATTCATTACATAACTGTTCCCTGAAATCTGTTACTTAAAATAGCCAATGTTTATTTAAATATCCTTGTCTATATAACTTCTATGCACTTCCTATTTATTTGTATTCTAGAGTAACTTCTTTTTTCTTTGAAATACAACGGTACTTGGATGCAAAAACTACTGAAAAGTAGTTTATTTTCTATGTGCTGAAATATAAAACATGAACAATTTTCTATCATTTAGGAAATTCTAGAGCTTGAAGGAGCCTTTGAGGCACTTAATAATGTTTCTTTATTCCCCTAATGCAGGGGTTCAACAGCAGAAACAGAAAAGTGCCTGAATGGACCTACCAGGAATGTACTTCTGGTTCCCAGAAAAGTGTCAGTGCGAGACAGAAAGGACAAGGATCTCTCTGCCCTGTCCCCTGCAGAACCGAGGAATACAAGCAAATTTAAGCACCAGTAAGAGTGGGGAAGAAAAGTTTCCTGCCTAATACATCATTCTTTGACCACACTTAAGAGATGAGATCCTCAAGAGCTTCCCTGTGCCACAGTCCTCACGCCATTCCTGGGCCCTGGCATCGCATGACTTTCATGTCATTGGAACTACTTGGTATCAAGTTCACACGAGGGGAAGAAAGGAAATCAAACAGGATATCCCTGGGGCTTCCAGGGAAAATGGGTGTGACAGTCAGCCCTCATGCAGTCAGGAGAGCCCAACAGGTACACAGTAAGCTGCCTACGTGACCTAACGCAATTAAACAGACTATGCACTAGCATTTCTAGGAAGAGTAGCAAGACTCAAGGGTAACTTTCTAGGGAAAAATAAAATCAAGATTTTTGAAAGAGGATCAATGTATCCACAAAGCCTGATGTACTGCTCCAGCTTCTGGGGCATCCCAAGACAGAGGCTGCTTCCACAGCCTTTGCTGGCCAGCCTCTAACACACTGCTCCCTGAAATTCTCCTATTCCTTTGAGTGCCTTACTACCATCCTGTGGCATTGAGGTCCACACCTTATAACATGACATGAAAACCCACTTCCTTTTAAACCTGCTGCCTGATAGCTTCATTGGATATATTTCAGCTCCCATCTTCAAAGAAACTGTGCACAATTGCCTCCTACTTATAATTCCCATTCTCAATTTTATGCAACTTTTTCTGTAATTTTTACTGAGTTGGTGCTGATGTTTTTTTCCTGGTGCAAAAGCAATTTCATTGCACATGTGGTTTCCCTTTATCTTCACCTTTCCTAGCTCTGCTACTTTTTCTTTCCTGAGATTGCAAACAAAGTCAGGGACACACTTACTGATTTACAAAGACATAACAATGATTCATTCTGTTCCTTTCCTAAACTTTCCCTTTCAATTGTTACTGAATATTCAAGGTGACATTGTCCAGCTGTCTGGAAGCTTTATGATCTGTTCTCTGAGCAAGAATTTGGAGTCCATTAATGTTAATGGATCATTAGGAACACTTTCCTTCTGATGAGTTGCCTCATTTATTTTGACACAGATAATACTTGATAAAATCCTTGATCCTCCTATAGATCTGTGTGGAGTTTGTTTGAGACTGGTGTTTGTGTGGTTTCGTCGAGGTTTTTGTTTTGGTTTTTTGGGTTTTTTTTCAGCATATAGAGCATTAACTATTAAAATACCAACTGTCTGATCTGAAATCCATTCTCATACAGGCATTTTGTATGTGTTAAATAGTGCAGGGTAATGCCAGATTTAAAGATCTACTGAACTTGCTCTAAAGTACTTCAGATTTGCTTTATGCATTGATGCCATTTCAAATTTGACTATGAGGGAAGCAGTAATGTTAAAACTTTCATCACTGAGCAAAGGAAGGCTGTTTGGCTATCTGCATCCTCTCAAATATTGTCCTCAGCCACACACTCCTGAAGCTGATATGAAGGAAAGTTTCTCTCCCAGCAACCCATTATGATTTCAAAGAGTACAATCATTAACTTTCTCCACTATGGACTAGCAGATTTTTAGGGAAGGGGTCATCTGCACACCAAAGAGCATTGTAAGTCATTTGGTTTGTTCCCAGAGCTCAGACACTCAGACTGCTTTGAAATAACTGGGAGCTGGAAAAACAGCCAGAATATTTAACATGCAAATGAGTCCAACAAGAATCCTATTTTGTTTTTATAATTCCTGCATTCACTACAGCCAGAACAAGTAGCTTTCTCAAAACAGGGCATTTTATCTTTTCACAGTTGGCTTGTTTTGAGAGTTAGAGGCTTCATTTTTACTAGAATTTATTCTCCCCATAACCATTTTTGTATCTTATAAATTTAATGAACTAAAAAGAGCATTTTCTGAACAAGAATAACAAAAGGCTCTACTTTTTTCCTTCTTAACTTTAACTTAACTTAAAGCTTCTTTATTCCACAAGTTCCTATTTCTGTACTTTGTGTACAACCTAGAAAATCTGAGTGTGGGAGCTTCAATTTAGGATTGGGTCTGCATTTTGGACGGTTTTTTGGGTTTTTTTTAAAGTGAAAGCAAAAGTTAAATGTTTTCTACACTATGATGTACAATCTCTTAATATTCTAATTATGCAAAAACTTGAAATGTTCTCATAGTGAACAAAACACAGAGGCGTCATTACAGCATGCATTTCTTTAAATATCAAAATTGCCATCAAAGTAAGAAAATGCATTCTTTGCACATTATAGGTAGAACTATGAAAACAGAAATGGAATTTTTCCATTGCAACAGTGAATCAGCAACAGATGTGCAATGACATGATTCTTCTGAGGTGTTTTTTTCCGTCTACTTACTATAATGTAGGTGTTACTAAAAACTAAGTGAACAACAAAATATCAGAGCAATAACTTTGTGCAAAAATTCACAGATACAATAGTAAGAGCCGTAATTAAAAAAACCCAAACACACAAATCCTTCATAACTTCATCTGAAACCTTAAAAGAACTTCTTTGAGAGATCCTGGAATCACAAGGGCCACATGCATGTACAGAGCACAAGCACATGTATGCTGGTGGTCACTTGCTCTGTTCACACATGAACTTGATATATGAGTGCCAGATCCAGCCCAGAAGGGGTACAGTCCCATAAGCATGGATTTGGGTTTTGGGATTACATGATCAGCTTGGTACCAATACGAAATCTATGCAGTAATGCTCTATCTGCTCTTTCTGCTACACTCAGAGAAAGTTCTTCAAAATGCACTAATAAAAACTTCCTATGTATTTCATAAATTTATTTTCTTAGTTTAATATAATCTCACAGTATCTCTCCCATTCTGAAGATAAACATGATACCCTATTTTAGGAATGAAGAATTCAGCTTTGCATGTTATGTCCAGGACAACCCTGCCTCTGATGCACAGAGTTTTTGGGTTTTCTGTTCTGCATTGGTGCGTGGCTTTTTATTCATGGTTACTAGGATCTTTACACAGGGGGATGAAGACACAACAATCTTACTCCAACTGGGGATTCAAGGACATTTTTTCCAAACTTCAGGCTCAAAGTATAAACAACGTGGAAGGAGGAGGGTGGGCAAGTGGGACTCCTGTATGCAAATGGACCAAAACATATAAAAAGAGTGTGATCTCGGGACTGGGCCCTCTCCTTTGCTACCATCTTGGAGCCATCCAAGCAGAGCCCCAATTGCAACACTGGTACTGGTACTTCCCAGATGTGACCTTTGAAGGCCTCAATAAATATCCTGTATTCTTCTTAACTCCGACTAGCCTCTGTTCCAGCTCCTCAAGGTATCACTTCCTGCATCCGAACCAGAAACACAACTGACTGTTCCAGGTTCCATCACATGCTGAAATTTCAAGCTTTCAGAGCTAACATCTAAAACTTACTATCCTAAGGAAGTCCTTACTATCTGCAGTTCATGTGAAATTTTAAGCTGCATGTTTCGTTACCCATTTAAAGTTTGAAAATACCAAAAGCATTGCACTCAGAATTTACTTCCCCTCTCCACCTGCAATTATCTTTTGATGACTATTCATTTAAAAGGACAAATAAGAGAAATATCTGTAGCCTGTTCTCCTCATCTTCAGATGTCACACAGGCTGAGTGATGAAGGAAAAATAATCAAGTAGTCCTGTTATAGACTTCTGTATGTTCTCGTGAAGAGAAACAGCATAGCTCACCACACTAAAAAGCTTGGGTATTGTCTTCACCAAAATGGCCGAGAGCTTTCCTTGGTGGAGCATGCTGCTCTCATCACATGGTAACTTTTCCCAGCTTGGGCTCCAGCTTGGTGCCTGGACCATGGTACCTCTGTGTTCCAAAGAAGCTTCCATCATTCCATGTGCTGCCTCCCACCACTTCATGACTCATGGGATAGCAACCTGCAAAACACTTTTCCGACCCTTCTCCCAGCGACTCAACAGTAATGTTAATAGCACCAGAGGGGTCCAGCAAAAACAAGAGAAAATTAAGTTAATTACCTAGGCATAATAGATTCAGTTTATTTTTCCTCAAGGAAGAGCAAAATCACCTTCCATGTGAACTTCTGTTACATACAGGTGTCAGCTTAAGATAATTGCCTCAAACACTCAAGATTAAGATTCTGATCATAATATATATGTATATATTATGATCATATATATATAATATACCCCTGATAGTAAATTATTTTTAAAATATATGTATTTTTGCCTCATATCTTCTAAGTGAACACCTACTGCTGCAGATTTTGTGCTCTATTCATCATCATCATCTCACTTAACCACCTGTTCTTTTACTGCATGATCTGAAGCAGAAGCCATCTTAGTCCTGTCTGCTGTCTTCTCTTTCTCCTTTGGATAACAGGCAATGATCGTCTCAGTTAGAGCCCTCAGCTACCAACTCTATCCAACCCTTGATTATTCCTGTGCAATTTTGCTAGAAAGCTCTAAAACCATTCTTCACAGTCTATCATCACCTTCCTCTCAGTAATTCCACCCTTAAAAAAATCATATTTGTATATCTCAGTGGCCATTATCCCCCCAACTTTACTTACTCAAAGTAAGTAACCAAAAAAGCCTTCACAAAAGACATGCCTTTGTGCCATTGTCCCTTCTAAACCTACGGCCTCACTTCTGTTACAGCAGACCCACAATCCTTTTCTCCTAATGCTTAAGTCAGTTCTTTTGTTATTTTTTACTGCACTCCAGGTAATCAGACACCCATCCTTCCGGCACATCACCTTTGAGCCAACAACTCTTTCTAGCTAATCATGTCTGAGAGATACAAAAATGTCTCATCTCCATAGTGCAAATTTGTTGCTATTTTTTTTAAGCTTATTACTCTGTCCTTGCACTTCCCTTTGTGCTCTTCCAGAGCCTCCCTTCAGCTACAAGCTCAGCTATTTCTCCTCACTTTTGAGCCCTTTAATGACCAAGATCTCGATTATTCAACATATGCTCTTGGGATGATGATTTTGCTTCGCCACATGTGCCAAGCCCTGTCATCAGCTTGTAAAAGCTGTCAAAGGGGAACATTTTATATTTCTTTACAGGCAGATCCTTCACACAGGAAGGGCACCCTAAACACCCCTAATACCCGCTATTTATTTATCAAAGACAGTGAGTCAGGATGGGAAGATGAAGTTATCCTGTCAGTCTCTGATACTGCACGGAAGCTGTGATCAACCTGAAGTATAGAGATTATCAGAACATAATTTTTAAAAAGCATGCTAAAAATAATTTAATTGCTCCAAAGGCAAAAAGGTATGAGGACATACACCAGATAGCAGCAGCCTGAACCGAAACTTTGAAAGCATCATATGTGAAGCAAGCTGCAGCTCCTTCCATGTATGGTCCCTAAGATGTGTGGTCCCAAACTTTTTTCACCACATTTTATTATTTGTGTAAATGTAATAGTAGATTTAAATGTCTTGTTCTTCCCTTTTTTCCCTCTTCTTCTCTACCTTGTTATTTCTTATGGTTTATTTTGCTATTGTTGTCTTTATTCAAATTAATACATGCAAGTAACATGTTTGCATATAGTAAGATCATTTCCTCCTTCCCCTGCCCTGCCAAGCACGCAATTCACTAAATTACAGAAACATGGAGCTGGATCACACATAAAACATTCACCACAGATGTCTACTAAATTCTAGGGAAGGACTTTAACAGCCTGTGCTTAGATAACCTTCAAAGAGTTTTCTTTTACATCATTCACTGAAAGAAAAACAAGTTCTCTCTTCAGATAACAACATATCCATGTTCTGTTTATCACAGGTTGTTTTTGAAAGGCAGTTCTTCCCTCGATATTTTCATCTCAGGGGAAAAAAAAGTCCTTCAACCTTTCTTCTCATCAATCACTTTTTAAAAAAAACCATTTACTTTATTTCTACCTTTCTTTAAACATTTTTTCTCATCCTTCTGAAAGTTCAGGCCACAGTACTTCAGAGGACATCTCCACAGCAGCAGACACAAAATAGCCATTACCCATCAGGTCCATTCAGTTTCTCCATCCCAGACAGTATCTCACTAGAGTTCAAAGTGAAACACTGGTGACACATTTTTGCCTTATAGTTCCATTTAAACCTATAGATGTTCTGTTCCTGTAGATGTTCTATTATATCATGATCTTCTAGAAAAAATATAAACGCTAAAAGTACAGTATGAAACTCTGTGGCAAACCAAATCCCAGTGCTCTTGTGTAGAACCTCTCAACTTTGCACATGTGTTTTAAACAGAAAGATGCTACAGAAAGAAATGTTTTACAGCTTACATTTGAAAACAAGAAGCATTATCTAAAGAAAACATAAAAAGTACCCAGGAATTTATTTTTAAAAGTAAAATAATTATTTACCTTATTTAAAATAAGAATTCCTTCCTGTTTCTGTCTTAAGTTTAAAATACCTAAATCACTGTGAAATCTTTCCTAAAATATAGTCCCTATAAAAAGCCAAATACTGCATATATTTTAATTGTCATACAGTCATTACAGATTACACTACACTGTGATGCAAAAGAAAGTGTACAGAAATGTGAACACTCAATGCTTGTAAATACGTTTGAAAAACATATACTTATCTACTCTGTCCAAATACCAATGTAACACTGCAGATCTCCACAATGAAGAGATTTCACATGCATAGATCAGTTTCTAGTTGGAAGGTCAAAACAAAGCATTAGGTAAAAATGAGTACTCAAAATAATTTATAATGAAATAGAACAAAAACCAAACTTTACATCACAGGAATTGCTGAGTCTTTGCTATGTATGAAAGGAGTAGCTCAGAGCTACTCTGAGCTTTATTTTTCTGGGCTCTCTACAGTTATGAGCAGCTCTTTCTCCCTCATTCATCCCAACAGCAAAGCAACAACTCCACATTTGTTTTCTAATAGCACCAGCCACTTCCATCTTGCCATCTTGCATTTTTTTCTTTATAAATCCAAGGAGGCAATGTTCCTGGATTTCCAAATGAATCTCAGCAGGTTCCAGGGCAGTGGTGTCCCTAGTTCTTGACCGAGCAAAGGATGCCAATGGCAGGACATTCACAAACACAATCCTTTATCAGTCTGGCAAGAGACATTTTGTCCAGCTTCAAAGAAAACTATCTTCTGCTTCCACAGGCTAATAGAAAGATTGGTTATGCCCCATACACCTTTTGTTTCGTTCTAGACAAAAATAATAGTGTGCTTTTACTGTCTGCACTTCACCTGTTCTTTAACTTCCCAAAATAAACTGCAGGTGAACTCAGTTTTTATAAAGTACATTTACAACCTGATCTTCCATTGGCAGGAAGATTCATCTTGGAAAAATAAGAACTTGGCAATAAACACTCACCAACTGATTTTCCCATTTTCCTTTTTTTTTTTTTAAATTCTTCCTCAATGCACTGCAGGGCATCACTAAAGCCACAAAACAGGCAGAACTGTCAACACTCAGTCATGTGAAGTAAAGGTGTTAGAATAATTCAGCCAAATCTAAAATGCCAAAGATGAAACATGCAATGAGAGTATAAATGGAGAGAAGTCATCGATACAACTGAATGAAGCAAAAACTCATTTTGTGAGGGCATAGTTACATCTCTCCACATCCATAGCAGGTTTCATCTTCAGTTAAATGACAGAAAACAAAGGGCTAACAATACACCAGCTCTCAGAGGAAAGGTCTGATAGTTTTGAGCAGACCCCATCTGTCTGTTCCATGCAATGGGCACATACTTCTTTGTGCTCAGCCAAAGAGCTGCCAGGTGATCTCCTCCTTAGATCCCAGATTCCCAGTTTGTCATCAGAACCAAGGACTTCTGCCCACAGCTGCAATGAAACATTGTCCCCCTGCTCACCCCTCTCTGGAATGCAGGGTCGCCTGGCAGGCTGAGCACTGAATCCCATTTGAGTCCCAGTTGCTCTCTGAGACATGCTGCAGGTCCTGGGTGTGCTCAGGAAGCCACAAAAGCATCCTGGAACTACCAAAAGAAGCACCCTCCCCTGAATTTGCTTTCAGAGTGACAATTAATAGAAGAGATTTTCATGACAAAGTTGCATTTCAAAACTGCAACAAGATAAAAAAAAAAGGACCCCTTCTTCAGAACACATGGGTATTTTCCAGTCACTTTTGAAGATTTAGCTGGAGTAAAGTGATGCAAGACCTTTTTTCTCCTTCACCTCCCTAAATCCACAATCCTACAGAATGCAGGGATTTAATTCTAGCCCCTTCAGTCAGGCATGCCTTATGCATAACCCTCTTACCACTGCTATTTAATATTTTCTTGGAACTCTGCACAGAGCTACAGCAAGTCATGTAACCCACTAATCTCCAAAAGGAATGCAGGAATACTAAGTAAATAAATAAGAATGGATTCAGGACAAGCAATGGCCATAAGATATTTGCAAGGAATTAAAGACACCATCATGTTTCCTACAAGCTGCCTTCATACAATATCTATTTTGGTAGAATTAGAGTTGGATAGTGCAGAACTACAGGTTATTTTTTGTTTGTTTCAGCTGATGGGGGGTGGATTTCTTTCCCCCGAAGTTTCAAAGCAGACAGAGAAATGGTAACATTAGAAACCTGACATTTTGCACTCATTCCTGCTTGCATAACCATATGTTTTTATACCAAATGAGACTCCTTTGATGATTATGAAGATCTACTGCTGCGCATGATTTTACTTAAAGATTTTTTTCTGTACTCCCAAGGCCTAACATCACGCAGAAAAGCGTCATCCAAGTTCTACAGCACACTTAATTTGTAACAAATTGTGCTGGTTTTGTATTACTTGATATTTGGTGAGGATGGAAGAAGCCACCCATGGAAACTATTTATCTAAGAGGGGGCTGCTAAGAGCCTCTGTGTTTAGTGAAAACTAACAGCTGGCTAGCTCTGACAATTGACAACTTATTACACTATTTAGAAGCTGGATCTGCCTCTGTGAAATACAGAGTTTAAAGACAGGCAAAAGCCGTCTCTTTCTTCCGGCTTTGTTAAAGGTAACTGCTGTCGGTGCGGCGGGCCCCGCTCCGCCGCGGCCTCCTCAGCCTGGCGAGGCCGGGCCGGCCCGGACCCCAGCGGCTCCTGGGCAGGGGACGGGAGGCTGCAGCGTCCGTCCCAGTCGAGGCTGGGTCGGGCTGTGGCTGCAACATCTTGCCAGCATTAAGTCCTGTCCCGCTGCGAGTTCGTGCCAAGCTGGGCCAGGGCGCCTCTGCCACGGCCCGCGTGGCCCCAGCGTCTACCGGGTTGAGGGAGGGGAAGCCATCGGCTCGCAGCTGAAATTAGAAAGAACAAGGTCCAGAGACTAGCCATGCGGCCAGAACGGCCAACACCGTTCCTGTTCTGGGAGGGCCCCCTGCCCAGATCTTGGCACAGCCCAGGGCGGCCTGAAATCCATCACTCTAACTGCTTCAGCCACTGCCCGGCAGAAAGCATCATGACCATCCGCAGGCCTGGGTGAGATATTAACCCTTTCACTACACAGATGAAATTTGCAAAACATTGATCCTCTCTCTCGAGGGAGAGACAAGGATAGAGTGAAGACACATAGAAAAACAACATGAAGTGAAGACACTGAAGTCAGTAAAGAGGGAATCAAGTCCCAGACAGAAGGAGAATGAGGAGATGCTTTAGTATTAGGCTGAAAATTCTTCTGGTAAGGCCATAAAGATGGACTATAATGCAGTAAAATATCTATTTTAATTCATGAGAACTTATGGAGGGATGGAGTGTTCAAACTGTAGGTGTGAGCAGAGGCAACCATAATGAAGCAAAGCAGATATTGAAGTAGCTGTGATCCATAGAAGCTTAAACAGAGAGATGAGAGTGATGATGACCCTTTGCCCGCAGGGAGAGAAGACCTCTGTTCCCAGAGATGAAGATGATTACAGAGACAGATGAAGAGAACCTTTGCTTTTAAACAGCTCATGCTTAAATTAATACCCCATAAGTTAACATAGGCCATTAACTCAGTTGTGGGAAAGCTGAAAAAATGGGAGGAACTTCACAATTGCAGATTTTTTTCCCAGGCAGCTGCTATTTGTAGAAATTAAAAGCCATTAGAGAACTGTTTCTTGTGGAGAAGTCTCTATGGCAGAGTGAAAGTAAACTCCTCTCCCTACAAGAACTGATGGAAGACTATTGTAGAGGTGGTAAATGATATAAAATCCCAGGTTTTGTCTCTACATTGTTAGTTGGGAAAGAAAAGAAGTCAGGCAAGGAGAGAAAAAGTGTTCTGAAGGTTTTATTCTAATTCTTATTATTCTTTTAGTTCTGTTAATAAAGTTTGCTTTATACCTTTTAAGTATAGAGTCTGCTTTGTCCTCCTCCTAATTCATAACTCACAGCAGAAAATAAGTAAATAATTCTAGTAGGTGTTCTAGTGATTTTAGCCAGCTTTTGTACTATGATTAGCAAGGGTGCTAAACCCATTACACAAATTCTGAATATCTCCCTCTGCTCTGCTTACTTTTTTTCAGGGTAACAAGGAAGTTTCAATGCCAATACACACAAGTTTTAAAACAAATGCCAGCTAAAGATAGTCATGTGACCTTTGAAACACTTCACACGTAGGGACTGCACTTCCTCAGAAAAAGCAATAGAACTTACCCTCATCTGTAGGGTTGAACCCACAGATATCACAGATACATCGAACCCACTTATTCATCTCCTCCTCACTGTCAGCTACCAAATAGAAGACTCGGTCTATAGTGTTGATGTCAAAAATATAGCTGTTTTCAAACTCCTTTTTGTTGAATGTTAATCCAGCATCCACTTGTTGACACAAATTTAAGTCAATAATACGGATAGGCTTCTTGGCATGGTCATTTTTGTAGTATTCCAATACATCTGGATCTCCTGTTAAGCGGCCACTCCGAAGCACAAACCATCTTCTCTTCCATGCCTGGAAATTGAGGAGAGAGAAAAGGGAGAAAAGTTAGAAGGAAGAAATCACACTTAAAGACCTTTTATGTGTGGTTTCAGCCTGGGTTGAACCAAGTACTGATAAGCAGTTCAATTATTATACTAAGACATTAAAACCAAATGCCCACATTTAACACTATTTAGATATTGTTGCAGCAGTGGACTTGAGAATTAGTGAATTTGTATTTTAAATTTTATATCTTGGCTTTGTTTGCAACAAGTGGCTATATAAATTAAATCGCTGTTTACAAAATGAGAAAGCATGAATACACTACAGAAAAAAAGTTAGGTAGGGATAAGGAGAGGGGGAAAAAAAGCACACAAAAAGGGCTTCTAAAGGAAACTCTTGTAGGCATGGAAAAGACAAAATAAAATACATCTTTAAGTGCTGCATGGTGTTTTGTTTCCAGTATCTGTTGTTTCAGGCTGATGTATTTTAACTGAGTTATTCATTGATACTCAACGATAGTGACCTGCATTTAAAGAACAGACAATTCTCACACTGTACATGGACCTCAATACCAAAGGAATTCTGCACTCAGAACCTCATCATATTTCTACAGTAGTACTTCTTACAGAAAAAGAGCAACATTATTATTTTTTGAAACTGCTTGAGAGATGGGAGTGGAGAGAATGACCAAATGTTATAGTTTTACCACATAAACCAAGTCTCTGGGGAAGATATAGAAGAAATTAATTTGATAGTCTGACACCGTGTCTATTATACCAGCCTTCCTGATGCTACAGAAAGAAGCTGGTCTAAGAGAAAAACAAAGGCAAAATATCTCATACTCTAACAAGTCCTCAGCTGCCTTTCATTCTGTGGGCCTCAATCACTTGCCATAATTCTCATCAAAGGCTTTAACTCAAAACAACACAAACAAGTTCAGCATACAGCTGTCCTGATGCTTCCAACAGCATCTTTATTTCCCCATTTGGCTGCACTTTTGTTCCTCAGCTCTACCAGCAACACTATGCTAGCAGCTTCTTTTTATACCCCAGTGCCCAGAAACCAGACATACTGCCATTGCACTAGAAGAGCTCACTAGAAGAGCTGCACTGCTTTCACACTGAAAAATCTGAAAGCAGAGCTCAGACACAGTGGGAAGCCACTCCTGTGTCATCCATTTGTTCTTCCACTTTTCAGCAAAGTTGGAGACTAAGGTAAATCAGTGCAGTAGCCAAGCCACTGTGCATTACAACACAGACGCATACCATGTCCCAAGGCACCCCTCTTTAAACTTCTTTACGATATTCAAACAAGGTTGTCAGCAAGTCCTTTGGAAGATTAAAACAAAACAAAAAAACCCCAAAACAAGTCAACCAACCAACCAACCAACCAACCAACAATCCAGCAGAAGAAATGCATAAGTAAAACTGCATTTTCCTTTTGGCCAGCCCTGGCTGTGTGCTAACCAAGGAAAGGAACAGAATCATCAAGGATAGTCCCAGAAGGGGTCAAGATGTGTGATGTCCTTTAAACACTGGGACAGCAGCTTTGTAAACAAGATTTTCTTACTGTGTATTAGGGAAAAATTCAGAGCCATTTCTGTGAGGCACAAGAGTGCATTCCATTTATTTTTTGTAGGTGCTACCTTCAAACAAACTAGTGGAAGGAAGACGTAAGGGATAAGGAGCAAGAACTGCGCTGCCATCTCCCCGGTCTGAACAAGTGCTGTCGGCTTTGCCCCAGAGACTCACAATACCCTCACTGTGAAGTGGGCATGCCTTTTTGGGGTATCAGGCTTAGAAAGCTATTATGGAAAGATAATAAAGAAAACAGGAGAAAGGGAAAAAGGACAGACAGCTTACTTAAGGCTTATGATCCATTCTCCAACTACCAAAACTACAAAAGTTTTTGATTTTAAGATGTGTACACTTTACAAAATAATTTTATTTACTGTAGTCCTAAATTAAAGCATCTGTTTTTAAATGCTGAACTGGGTAAATCAAGTGAAAGTCTCAAGCAACTATTTTCATAGTAGTAGTACGTTTAACTGGATGAACAGTTAAAATGTAGAAGACGTAATAGATTAAACCCATTCAATTTAGATTTCAAATATGAGTATATCCTAGCAGCACAGCTGGATAAGCACTATTTAACAGTGACTCAAAAACATTAGCAGAGTTTGTTTTGTTTCCTGCTTCCAAATCAAGTGACAACTTAGATGCTGCGGTAACAGGAAACTTCAGTAGAGGAGCTTCTTCCAGGCAAGGCTGATTACAGATAACTGCTACAAACTGCTTCAGAAACAAGCTTTATCTTTAACCTCAGCCTTCAGTCACTCAGATGAAATTTTCAAAGCAGAAATCAGGAGGAAAGAGATTAGAGATAGGAGAGGAACAGGAGCAGTTGAGAAGCATGATGTGTTCTGTCTCACAGTTTGTGCAACAACAAAACCCCATGCAAAAAAACTCCATCAACTCTGCATCAACGAGGCATGCCTCTTCTAAAAGTTATTCCAAGTATTGTGTTAGGGAATGAAAGGTTCTTATCAATCCTGACAATTTCTGTTGAGTGTTAATGACTAAATAGGACTCTAAAACTGTGAAAAACCACTGAGCTAATTTCCTTTAAGCCCTTCAGTCTTACAAAGCAGCAACTTTTAAGTATATAAAACATTGAATTTAGCCTGCTAGCACCTGCTACTATTTTTGAAGTGTTTTCACATAGTGCATATGCGAATATTTATTTTGGTCCTATATGAGTCACACTCTGAAACTGGCACAAATTATATTCAAAAACAAAAGCAATTCCATAAACTACTCACTAATAAGGCAGATACAAAGGTTCTCTGGACTGCAGTACAAAGCAGCAGAATAAAGCTAAATGCTAGACAAGTGAACCGACATCAGCTCCCTTGCTAATCATAGTACAAAAGCGCCTCTATACTTTGTCAAAGTGCAAAATGAGCTCACACAAAACACCCTTTGTTATTTGAAAATATCTGGGATTCCTAAAGCTTGATCTATTTTTAACATTTCAGTATTCATCACTGCAATGAAAGCAATGCACTGCCCCACTGAAGTACAGAATATTGTGCTATTTATGTTATATATGCAAGGAAGAGCTCCTTCAGCAACAGCTTTCCAAAGACCAACGCCTAAAAGAGAGAGTGCACATGTTCAAATATGTACTAATGCAAGTTTTATCTTTTTTTTTTTTCCAGCCCATTCAGGCATTTTTGCTTGAAAATTTTGTGTTTTGTCTTACAGAAGAGCATGCTACAAACTATTTCTCAGAATCACTCAAAAAGATGCAACCAATTTATGTCACAGGAAATTTAACAGTACCAATTATTTATCTGTGACATAACTGATATTATTATCAGCCATACATTATCAAACACTGATTTTCTGTGCTAGAAATCAACTGCTTTAAGTTTAAGAAGTCAAAAAAATAGCAAGAGTATGATTTAAACATTTTGTAGTTATTTGATTCTGGGTAGAAATTTGAGCAATTTTTTAAATTGAAGATTCACTCAAATATATAAAATATGTTATTAATATAAATAGAGTTTAAAATATATTCTATAACTATACTAGCACTTAGTCACTAAATACTGCTTGCAGAGCAAATAACTAATTCAGAAGAAAAATGGCTCCTTTTATAAGTGTTGTAAGGCAAACATCATGGCAATCAAGTTCACCAAAAACCTGTGCAGGCTTTGTAAGTTATTACAAAACACAGTTTAAGAAAGTTTGCTGTTTTTCCCTCAGTCTAAGAAAGGCCTTGTGTGCCTTTCAGCTTGTTTTGTCCTCTGGGCTGCACAGCACATCAGCTGGCCTAACACAGGACACCACCACGTCTGCCAAACATTGTCCTGCTTCTGTCATGAGACCATTGCATCATAAGACTATCATAACTATAGAAATGAGCTTGTTTGCTTGCTTTTGAGGGAGGCTGAAATGTGACGAGCTGCTCACCCACAGAGCATCAAATGATCAAAGGAACTGTAGAATTCTGTATTTTTCACACAGCATTTTGAGTGGGTTACAAAGTAAAACCAAAGCATTCCTATGATTAGGGATTTTTTTAGTAAAGTATATGCAAACTGCTGCTTTCAATGTGAATGAGCTAAGAAATTGACAGAAAGCATCATGCAGCAGTGTTAGGGTTTAGCTGGTTTTTGGCTTTTTTTAAACTACTGCTTACTTCTCTATGCAGTACACGGAATTTACAATATATTCTACTTACAAGAGGTGTTCCTGTTGAAGAAGTTGTAGCTATATGTCCCTTAATCTTTACATTTATGGATTATTTTCCCCTCCCCTCTTCTCATATGCACTCGAGATATACACTCATTCAGCTGCTGCCTGTAGTTCAAAGACATAGGAAACAGAGGATGTATATGGAAAATGGAAAGGGAAAAGGAAAGGAAGGAGAAACAAGTAGGAAAGAGCAAGTAATTTATATTTTAAAAAGGATTTAACCTTCCATTTAGATCTCCTTAAGCTGTTGCTCAAGAGGCCAAAGTGATTACATGACATGTTTAAATAAAAGCTTAGAGATGTTAGACAGCTTTTTCTGGTCCACTCTTTACAGATTTAGCTTTCACATGGCCAAATGATTGCTTACTAATAAACTGATCAGTTATCCCTCTGTAGTTTCCTACTTTTACTACCCACCATTCTAAGGTTGCTTATAGCTGACTTTCCTCTTCTAGCACATTTGCCACCATTTTTCTCCTGGGTAGCATCCAGTCAAAAAAACCTTTCAAAACTCCTGAACACTGGCTAAGTCGAAAAGGGTACCCCTTACACCCCACACCAGTAACGCTGCTAATAAATTTTTCCCCATGTATGACCAGTAAACCGGAGAATAAAATGACAAATCTCAGGCCTTCCTTCTAATCTCTTAAGTGTGCAGATGTTTGTGCTTAGGTTTTAATCTCAGTACTCACAGAGTACTTTAAAAGGGCCCTATTTGGCATCCTCCTTTAAGACGTGGCAGAAAGAAATTACCCAGAGGAACAAGGAAGGCTCCAGAAAAGTACCTGGTGTTTCATAAATGAACAACAACACATTTCTTTACTCCAAAAGAACTTATGAAGTAAACAGAAGACAGAACATGAACCAGAGATAAGTACAAACACAAGCAAACACATAAGCAAAAGACACAGCCTGAAGTGACTTCATAATGCTCTTGTGAACATTTAAGGCCTGTAGCTATTATTGAGCATTTTTCAATTGCTGCTGGGCTCAAAATTTAATTTCCTTTATGCTTTTTGCTCTTATCTATTTAATTTATTCCTTTCTTTCTACGTATTTTTTAGTGCAAAGGTTAAACAACAGTGAAATTGGTATGTGACTTTGACAAACAACCAGAAAAATAATCCCAAAGAGCAGCTGAGTATTTCTGCTCCTTTTTGCCTCCACATTTCCAGTATCCAGGTATTCCAGCCATTGCAGAAGACAAACACACCTCTGGCACGGCTTCACTTACTTGTGCATTAGACCCAAGCTCTGCATCACAGTAGAAGCTCGAATGAAAGAAAAATAAAAGTGTTCCTTCACACTGTGCTTCTTTTTAAATCCTGTTTGTGGTCAGCAGCAGAAAGAGGTCACATTAGGTAAAGATACTTCAAGTAAAGGACTTTACTTTTTCCACTTGCTGCTCTTCCAACTTACAGGACTAACTCCAACATGGTGAAATTGCAAAATTTCAAATGTTTTCTCTAAGAAATTAACAATTGTAGATTTCCATATGGATTTCTATGGAGATTTTTTATTTTGGGGTGTTTTAAGGAAAGCATTTTCTGCAAATCTTTTAAAACCTTTTTGATGGTTGGTTTTGTGGGGTTTTTAAATCTGGTTTATTTTTTAAAGGCCATAACATGAGCATCAGGAACTGAAGAATATGTAATTACTAATTATTTCTCAAACCCTTGTCATAACACCAGCTGGCAATAGACATCCTCTTATCCTCTCCCCAAAAATTATGCCCTTTATTTTTTGAAACCTAAGACAGAACAACTAAACCAAGAACAAAAAAAAAACAAAACCCCAAAGCATGTTTAGTGTCTTAATTCTATGCAGCAGAATCTGCAACTCGCATGATTTGACAATAGTCCAAACATTCTACTCTTAGTAGTGTTAGATGCTGAGAAGTGTAAACAGATTGTTAGAAAACAAACAAATGTGATATGAGGGAAATACCAAATATCTACTGAATACTTTCTTTAAATACTTAAGACTTGTTTTCTAGGAAGTGTCATCTTTTCTCACTGAGCAAAATTAGGAAAAAACAGTCTCAGTGGAAGTTTCCACTCTCCTGGCCATCATCCTGATCATCTGTTCCAAATACACACAAGGCCAAAATTTCCTGTTTTCAAACTATTGTCACCATTTTCTAGTCTTGTGCTGTCGATTCTAACTTTAGCTTGTTAAATAAACAAAACACTGAAAATACAGCAGAACAATACTTCCACACGCATTTACCATGAGCTTTGTTTCATAACTGATGTTTCAGCATGTGAATTAGTCTCCCAGCATTAATTAAAGTGCCAAAAAAAGGTACAAAATAAAATGTAGACAATGTAGCACAAACTGCTGCTTTATTTTGTGAATCTGAAACTAACTGAATATCTTCATTGTTCTCTCCATTTTGCATGGGAATTCTTAATTTTTTCTTGCCTTTTGCATTTTTTTTTCCTACATCCTTATCCCTGTTCCCAATGTGCAATTGTGCAGCCAGGTCTATATCATAAATTCACATTAAACTGATCCATATTACAACTGGTTTCAGTAAATACTTTTCTGCAACATGCCAGAAATTTTCTAATGGCAAGCACTTACTCTTGGCACACCAGGGAATTATCACCATCTCTTCAACAAAGGAGAATCTATTCAGAGTTATACAGAGCAGCAGCACCAGGACCTGAGCCCCCATTTCACTGTCTCCAAGCCAGGACCAATGACCAGATTGTCTCTCTCTATTCCTACTCTCCTCTGTTCCTGTCTCTCTCTATTCTCTATTCTCTATTCTCTATCCTCTATCCTCTAATCCAATTCAAATGACTATAAATGTTCCATTCCTTCTGATCTCTTGCAAACACATCTTTTCACTTCTGTTTGTTCTCCTCCACCACGCATCCTGTGTGGCAAATACATAACTCCTAGGGGCTTGCTGGGAACACATTCTCCATGACTGATATGAGCTTTGCAATATCCTCTCACCACTCCATCTCACTCCTTTGTCAGCAATGAAGACCCAACATTCATGGCACAGGGTCTGCCTTGGCACAAGGAGAAATACAGGTATCAAAGGTCCCTTACTCACATATCTACACAGTCTTTGGTTTTCTGCCCTGTTTCCCTGAATATTTCTAATATTTGGTCATTTCATCTCTGATCATGAGCATGCTCTGATCATCCCCCTCTCTAGTCTTTCCCATATGCATCCTATTTGAAATAATGCTGCCAGGAGAATCTCCCTTCTCTCATTCTGATTACATCATCTTCTATTTTAAAGTTCTCCATTAATTGACCTTCTTTATTGTACTTTTGGGCCTCTTTTATTTTTTGACGCTTTTTCTACTTAGTAGAAAAATCGGCGTTCTTACTTGACACTCCCTCTTGCAAGTCTCCCCCTATAGCTTTTTGCTCTACCACTGATACCAGATTTGGATCATTTTTCCTTTTCTCCTGCATGTCTCATCTTTCTTTTGTAGGCTTCCTGAACAAATAACCAAGGGCAAGACATCTCCTTCCTTCGGATTCCTCCTAAAGACCAGCCTCTTTGACAGTGCTTGTGATCACCCAAGCAAATTAGAATCTGGCTTTACATCACATGGATTTATTTAGGAAGTAATGTTTTTGTGTATTCATCAGACAAAGGTTTGCTGAGGTTTTTTTAGAAGTTTCTTCAGTCTTTTTATCAGCTTTTAAATAGAAGTAATTTCTCCCCACAACTTTTCATCTGAGAAAGCAAATCATTTGGAGTAGGCTCTGCCTTGGTTTTAGAAGTCTCTGTACATTGCTTATCACAAGCTGACAGGACCTCCTTAACAAAACAAGGCAGAGAAGACACCAGCTATGCTGTTTGACTTGGATTCCACTGAGCTCATGGGTGTAGGTTGCATGAAACAACATCCAGAAATATAAAAAATTTAGTATTTACGAAGACACAAAAAATTCAAAGCTGAGAAGTCTTCACTCCACTGATATCAATGGCTGCTTGCCCTCTAACAGCTAGGGATTAACTATTTCACCACACATTTTTATCCATTCATTCAGGAGGACAGGAATTTTGAAGCAGTGTTTGTAAAAAGTTGGGGGAAAAAATCCCATTTCTCCAGATCACAAAACTAGTCCCTCCTGAAATATTTTGCACAAATTGAGTTTATGTTTTTTTCGTTCTTACTCTCCAGTGAAGATATCTATCTTCATCATCTGTGAAAGACTTATACACAATTAAAAACAAGACAAGACACTAGAATCTTGTAAAAACATGTCATTCCTAGCACGGGTTTGGATCCTCTAAAGGACATTGCAGTTGCAATGACCATACAACATGTGCTTGTGTCACTGCTTTATGTCTGGATCACTCAAGCACACTCATTTTGCAAACAATACAAGAGTTTTCTACAGATTACAAGAGGCCAAGCATTCTGTACATCATCTCTTCAACAAAATATTCATAGGCTTAAGTTCTGTGTTTTGTGCATCCTTACAAAAGAAAGGGGATTTGAGCTACAGAAGCATCAGTTTCTCCAGCTTCAATAGTGAATGATAAATTAATAGGGATTTAACAGTGAATTAAGGATGATGGTACAAAGATGCCCTATAATTTCTACAATTTGCCTCCCAAGTAACTAATCTGGTTTAACCTACTAGTTGTATTTAAGAAGCTTCTACCCATCAATTAACACACAGTCTCCAACAGAAATTCAGACTCTGTTTTAAATAATCCCAAATTAAATTTAGGATATGTTGACACTCCAACCTTATCCATTCCATCCTGAGTAAGGAGGCACAGTGACTGACATCTTTGCAAGTTAAGTATGTGCAGACCAAAGCAGGAGCCTCTCTTGCAAATGAGTCAGCCACTGCTCCAGCAATGAAAGAACTGACACTTATTTAAGCCCTTTTCCTCAGGCACAGTGAAGGGAAAGCTAAAGGAAACCAATTGTTCTGCCAAAGCTTCACAGGGATAATCAGCACAGTAGTTTTTATATACTGTGAGGCATTGCAAGGAATTCCTTATTCATATATAAGGAACATGTAATTCTTCCCCTGTGTATAAGAAAGAGGAAGAATTAGGAACAGTAATCTACATTTTAACACTAAAATTATAAACTTTCCCATTACAAATCACCAGCTCTGAAATGTGCATGTGCAGAGATGGCAGGGAGAGTTGCTAAGAAAAGTAAAAGCTAAGGTAAAGTAAAAATCAGCATTCTGTCTGATAAATACATTCTCACTTTACACGGCTGAAAATATTTACCAATTAGGCTCCAGCAGTTTTTTCTGAGCAGAACTGACCTGAAGAACTCCAGAGAAAAATTAATTTCAAAATAAACAAGCACAAAATCCAAATTCCTTGCAAGACATTATGATATATAAATTCCTTTCGCTATGCTCCTTAACCCTGAGCTTCTCTTGTAGCAAAAATACTGTTTTTCCAACAATGCAAACAATACTTTTAGATTCAATTAATGCACTGGCAGCAACAAAATGGTTAAGAAATTCAGAAACCAGCAACATTACATGCCAATAGCAAATTCAACTACATACTTGAAAATTAAGATGCTTCAATATAATTACTTGGATTAGCTTACAAAACACTCCTCTAGCTCTCATCATAAGTTTTCTACTCTTTCCTGGACTGTAAACTGTACCCTCGTGCTGTACATTATTAGGATGACCGGCTTTGTAGAATGCAACCACCACAAGCAATTCAGAGTCTTGTGAACAGACAAGGAATCACAGACAGCTCTACAGTAACAGCACAAATACTAAGATAAACTGCATTTTCAGACAGCTATATTAACACACCTAACACATACCCACAATGTACTGAAGCAATTCCTCACAGACATCACAGAGCTTCTGTTTGCACTTCATGGTACAAAACCTTTCTCCTGTTTTTCTTTTCTAGAGCTAGTGATAGGAGTGAACAGACAGGTAGAGAGAGGTTTAGGCTCTTGCTTCTGAAACAGAATTCACTGAGCTAACTTGTAAATCAAAATGAAAGCCCTTTTTGAACAAAAAAAAAAATTCAGACACAAGGATAACATTCTTTAAGGAAGCCCCTCTTTACTCACTCCAATACATTCTTCCCATACCTAAGTTGCAAAGGAGAAAAGTAAACAACATCAAGAACACAGTTTTTGACTAGTTTACCTCTGCAAGTCTTCAGAAAATTTAAGCAATGTTGTGGCCATTTGTCTACCCCAAAATAAGCAAAGCTTTCTTTTCCCTGCCAGCTTCCCACCTCACTCTACACCACCCTATCCTCATAACCTTTGACCAACAGGAAGCAGACACAATGGACTGAAAATAACAGCAATTGTAAGATTTCAAATGATTTAATACATGAGGGGTGGGCTTAAGATTTGAAAAACTTCCCTTGCTTTGGTTTTTCAACAGCTGCTTA